>LPNX010149935.1:190552-234682 GCA_001517045.1 Pseudotsuga menziesii
GATGGAAAATTTTATTCAAATGACAAATGCAATCATTCCTATATGAAAGCCTGTCTACTACTTCTCTAAGCAAACCTAGTGCAAGTACCATGCAAAATGCAAAGTGCAATGATGCATAATGATGCAAAGAAGCAAATATTTTTGGTTTTTTTGAATAAAAATGAGATAATAAAGAAAAAGAATGACTCTACTAGCCCTAGACTCTGCAAGAACTATCAAACAACACCCATGAAAAGCACTAAGGTAAAATATACCTAATGCACTAATCCCAAAACAAAAAATTGAAAATGCAATGACAAGAACATTTTTAAAAACAATTTACCCTAAAAAGCATCTCTAGTCAGAAACAGAGGTGTATACAAACTCTAAAAGCATATAAGGAGACTCAGCAATCATCAAAACTCACCCATCAACACTCAATCTTCCTCTAAAAGGAAAAACTCGGGGAATACGCGACTGTGTGCAGAAAACCCATGTATATATGCGGATATCTCAATCAAAACTGCATGTACACACAAATGTGAGGAAAAAAATCACGTACAGGAAGAAAAAGAGATAAAAATGAAGGCAAATAGATAAGCTGAGACAAAATTCACTCCTATCAGACACTATGAGGAAAACATGCCCCCATACCCAACTTAGAAATAGGGAAATTAGAGAAATTCAAGAACATTGAATGCCGATAAAATCCCCCAAGGAAAAAATGACTAGGAAATCCCCAGTGGAGTCTCCAATTCTGTTACGGAGAGAAATTCCTGTGGCTTGGGGCACCACAACAGACATATTAAATCCAAAAATCAATCCTTCCCTATATGCAAGAGAAACCAAACATCTAACACTAAAGGATCTCGATTCGTACCTTATTCCAGATGGTTGATGTAGATCCCCGTTGAGCTTTTCCACTTTAGCTTGTATTAGCAATTTGCTTCTTCAACATTCAACAAACAAGAAAAGCATGCTATATATAATTGTTTTATACATACTCTAGCATATATAATCAATAACGTATAAGCATTGAAAAGCATCCATGGATCAAATACTCATTTAAATACACATTATTGGACAGGAAAAGATATTTCTATTGCTACAAAATAGAGATTACAATAGTTACAACCTCTATCGGCACGTCTGCGAATTAGAGAAACTGAGTCCCCCGACTGGGCATCCACCACTTCAATCCTCCATCTCTATATAGCAAGCTCACAACCAAAAGGAAAGCTTGGGAAGAACACAAAGTGCTCCAAGGGACAAAGGGATGCAGACTGAAGTATAAGCTCTGGAAACAATGGAATATAGTTTTCTTGCTCTTCAATTCCTCCCCCTTTAATGTATCCAAAGGGTTCCTTATATAGCTCTTCAATGGGGTAATAGAAGGTTGAATTCGATCAATCTCAAGGCATATGGAAGGCTAAGAGACAAGTGACTCAGATCCACATCAAGGAAAACTCCAAAATCATTTGGCCTTTTGCACACATCTTGATGTATGTGGGTTTAAGGGTCAAATCCACGTATATACACGAGAAAGGGTTTTAAAAGTTGCATATGGAAATTATTGCATGATTTTAGGGATGATCTTGGAAACATCAAAGGTACAAAAATGGTCCATGGGGTCTAAAGAGTCTGCAGAGGGATAGGGAAGGCCATAAAGGTGTGATCCACCATGTGTGGTAAAATTAGCTGTAACAAATGGTGAGAGGGAGAATTTAGATACTCTAGCTCCTGAATAACCCATGTAGCTGGTTGATGTACCTCCTGTTAAGAAGATGCTTGCATTATTATCATATTTAGAAGCAATTTGATAACATTATTCAAGAATATTTTTATGATCCTTTATATTAAAGGTGTGGTAGTCACCAGAAAATATTTTCCTTTGTTAAGGAAAATATGCAGTAGAGATCCTGAAGAGCGGGATGATGGACGATAAGTCCATGGCCACACATATGGGGATAAATATGAAGTTGATTCATATTTGGAGGATCTAAAAGTTAGTTGAGATGTACCTAATTAGCACCAGGATTGGTTATATGCTTTTCATTCATTATATAGACATGTACATCAAAGCATGGGTTATGGTACCTACTTGGTATGAATGTATGTGGACTACGATATGTCTTAAAAAGTGAAAAAAAATTCAAGGATAAATGGATTCTGACTAGTGTAGTGATTGAGAAATGTCACATCATAGATGTTACTTTAGATAGAGCATATTGTGAAGCAGTAAAGATTCATGAGGTTACTAGTCAGTTATATCCGAGACATGGTACATAGATGAGCATCATTTCTAGCATTATTACTAAGCGTCTGTCCAATTAATTTGAGTACTTTAGGGGAAAACTTAGTTGTAAAACATTAATACTCCTTAAAATTGAAGAGGGATTATTGATGTGTCTTCACAATAAATAGTAGATAAAGTTGTCAACTAGTTAGTCATGGAACATGACTTAGGAATCCATGGCCTGTGATATTTTATGGAGAGAATCCACATGAGAAAATACATGGTCAAAGTCTTGGAGGATATCATATACTCGAGAAGAGTTATAATCATAATTGTTAGAGAACAATTAACCTTCTTGGAAAGGTAGTTGGGGTGTTGTGGTATAAAGAGAAGAATATGAAATCAATGTGAAAGTGATCAGGGATTGAAGAACATCAGAGAGAATGGAAATCTCACATAGAACTTTTCCATATCATATAAGATTATTCAAGTCATCAAAAGTTATGGATTGAAATAAAATATGATACTTTCTTTATGTAACATGTTACACATTTAATGTGTTGTATATCATGGATTTGAAATCCATGGTTTCTAGTTTAGAGAAACTGCATCCTAGATTAGATCCAAATGATTCTACCATGAATAATTAGATGGCTAGTCTCTTAAGATACCTAGCAGACCTGTTGCATTTTATGCTTGTTACTAAGACTATTTTTTAGTACCTATAAGGTACATTAGAATAGGTTTTTTATTGTAATTGATACATGCTAAACATATTGTGCTATCAATCTATTGTTTTATGTTGAGATAAGCTATGCATATTGTGGCTAATACTACCAAATCTAAGTGTATTGTGGCTAGTATTACAGAAGAAAGGTTTATGTTAGAGAGTAATAGATAAGAAATGTGTATTGAAAATAGTACTACTTGTTGGGGAGTAGTCTAGCCTGGAAGCTACGTACTAGGGTGAAAGAATTGATCCTACTTTTATTAGGTGTTTTTAATCAAGATTTCTGAAAACTCTATGTGTTATGATAAACCACATTGATATGAATTTTTACTTCATCGGGGTCATGGTCATATAAGGTGACACTATAGTACATAGATACTATTGGGCATATTGA
This sequence comes from Pseudotsuga menziesii, assembly GCA_001517045.1. Taxonomy (NCBI): domain Eukaryota; kingdom Viridiplantae; phylum Streptophyta; class Pinopsida; order Pinales; family Pinaceae; genus Pseudotsuga; species Pseudotsuga menziesii. The sequence goes on from LPNX010149935.1 coordinate 193,892, forward strand.
AAATGTGTTGACAAAGCCACTATCACTAACAAAGTTTAGATACTTTCTAGATAATCTTGGCATGTGTTAGCACCCAGAATCACACCCAAGGTTGTAGGAAGGTGGATCCCGAGGTAACAACAGAACCACTTTAGGAGAGGGAGCTAGCTCCTCCGATTCTAGAGAGGGATCTCTCACACATACATACCAAGGCTAGATTTATGTTGTCACAAGATAAGTATCAAACATTGGCGGTTGGAAACAAAAGAAAGATCTATCGGGCTATGGAGTAAAAAATAACAGGAGAACCAAGCAGTTTGCATAGGAGAATGCTCATAGGAGCAAGGTACTGCCTCGATCGCTATCATTGTAGTTGAGGTCTGGTGGTAATAGTAGAAAGATGACAGTCTGCTAACATGGACTACTGCAAGGATGAATTCCACACCTGTTTTAGAAGAAATGTTTAGTGGATATCGGAGACAATGGCAGGAGCATATGGGTATGAATTCCTATCCATTATACACTAATTCTACGACATGAAGAGAAACATAATGTAAAGAAACACTAGAAATAACAAGAACATGAGAAAATAAAAGTACAGACTTTAATTTGGAAAAACACATGAATTCCTATAAAATGAATATAACCAACATTTGGCTCTGTATATTAATAAAAAAGTATTACAGACACAATAGTCTTGCAAATTCAAAACCAAACAACCTTTGTCCCTCTGCGGGGAGTACATTTATATTGTTTCAGACCCCCAAGACTGACCTCAGGGCTGAAATTAGTTACAAATTGACAAACAAACTTGAAACAAACTCTAACGTCGCATATTTTCCATGATTTACACAAAACAGAAATATGATGCAGACTACTAAACAATAGGCTTGAAATCCCTTGATGCATACCCAAACTGGTGATAGCTGTGTGAAATATGAGAGAGGTTATTGGGACTTCCCATGTACCCATCAAAACCCATGTCTTTTTTTTCTCCTATTCACCTCCATATCCTCAAGATCTGATTTTTAAATCGATGACTCAGATAGTAGACTTCAAATTTATGGAAAAATACACTCTTAAGATTCTTTTAATGCTCCAAATATGTGATACCTATTTAAAACCTAAAGGAGGTTTTTGAATCTTATCCTATGATGAATAAAAACCTTTCTCCATTTTGTAAAATTAATCTCCAGTTGGTAGAAACGACCCTTTGAATTTGATAACTAAAACAGTGATTTCAAAACTTGGAAATCGCCCCCTGATGATCACTTTGATTCTCTCACTCCATAGAACTTGTGTGAAAATTGAGAGAGTTTATTGTATATTGGCCCATACTGGAGAAAAACCTCTATTTATTTCTTCAAATTCTTCTCTGTTTGTCGTAAATAGTTCTCGAAAGTTAATGGCTAAAACAATCAATTCTATAAAAACTAACACACTCTCCTGCTACAATTGGCATTTGATATTCTGTTTGTTGTTTGATTTGATTGACATCTGCATCTAAAGTTTCACAACTAGAAAAATTCTTGCGAACGTCATTGTTTCACCTGCATACAGATCCACCTTTAGCACTCCATGCAAATGGAAATTTGGCCTGGTACCCTTATATATGAATAAAATTTACTTTGACCAATGGAATAGATCCAATACTACACATGTCAAGATCTAAATGTAGACATAGGAATCTCGCTCATTCTACTGAATATTAAACAAATATCACTTTCATTGAGCGAAATAATTTTCCACCATTATTCTGTTGGGCAAATGCATGATGTATTAACACGTGTTCGAAGCTTGCACACCATATCACATTTCATTGATTTTTCAAAAGATTAAATGATGAACACTTTCAATCAGTGAAATTTGTATGGGTAGTCGACCGAGGTTACTTTTTCCTCTCAGCCGTCAAAATATTTGACCCATATCAAATTTCGCCAATTTTAAAACGGAATTTACTCTATGCATGTTGATGTATCAAAATTATTTCACTTCGTTGGATCTGTTGGGTAAATTTGAATCTTTGATCTACCCCATTGATTTCTGAAAAACAGGCTTCAAATCCCCACCTCCACCTCTCAACTGGTGATAGTTGTGTAAAAATTGAGAGATGATTTTGTGATTGACCATGTTCTTGATAATAACCATGTTCCCATTTGTCCATATTCCCCTCCAGCTCTTAGGGATCTTCCTCTAAATTGGATGGCTCAGACGGAATTACGAAACTCTGTAAAATTCCCCTCTAAAGATGGCTTTGATTCTCTCAATCCATGGAACCTGTGTAAAAAATGAGAGAGGTTATTGTACATGAACATGTTAGGAAGGAAAATATCTCTCCATTTCCTGAAATTCATCTTATTTTGGCAGAAACAAGCCGTGGAATATAATGACTAAAACAATTATTTCACAGAAAACGTGTTTTGCAACAATGTGTGAAATTTCTCCCATCTCTTCATAGATTAAACCATGGGAACTTTCTACCAGCGAAATTAATATGGACCATTGATCGGGTTCTAACAAGATCTGAGTCGTCCGATCATGGGGTTTGTACCATATTTCGCCAATCCAAAGACCTCCTTTGTCCATGTGCCTTTACAAAAGGTAAATCCCTCTTGGAAGGTTTTCATGGCTTGTGGGTTTGTGCATTTTTAAACTGCCTTATGGTAATATCCCATATGCACTGTATGTTTGATCATTTTCCTTTTTATATGCCTTCTAAGTTTCATAATATATCAAGGAACAAAGAAAAGGTTATGGAGTATGCTTGTGAATTTGGAACTTGGACTTTGATTTGACTGCATGGACCTCATGCAACCATTGTATCTTGGGTGATGAGTAGCCTCGGTCTTGAGCCAATTTTTTATAAAAACTTCCTTTGCCCAATTTTGCAAATAATAAACTTTTTCTTTTAAAATAAAAAATTGACTAAAAGCCAAATCTAAATATAAACCCAATGTTTATACTTTTATTTTAAAATGAGAAAAATCTCTTTCAATCTATAAGGATCCCTTTCTTTTTACCCAAATAACCATTAGAATTTTCTTTAGCCAAACTTGAGAAATTTTATTGCTTTACCCAAATGAGCGAAACCTTGAAAGCCACCTGATCGCCAATGTAAACTCAAAATTTTCAAGGAAATAAGACCAACTGTAGTAGAAATAAATATGTGCTAACAAGTAGCTCTAGCTAGGGAATCTATCCACCCGGTGAGGTAGCAAAGATCCTGTAGACCAAGTTGCAAATCCATTGGGATGCTCCCAAAACTCTCTAAAATCCCTTACCTGCTCTGATCTATAACCATCACTACAAACAAACCACTGCCACCCTATAACCTGTCGCCTGTCCATACTCTAAAGACTAGAAACCAACTGTAACTGCAAGGATGAAATTTAAAAACAAGACTGAAAACAAACTGAAAATTGAATGGAATGCTCTCCATGTCGATCTTATTCATATTTACTTACCTACCCTACTTACTAAGCATCAATTCTCGATCAAGTAACTTCTGACTTTCAATGAAGTGACTCAAGAAAATGATCCCACAAACCAACTTTCTCTTCATGCTTGATAAAAAACATAAATGAAAGACCTAATGGAACAAGGTCATAATAAATAAGTTTATCTTTACAGTAGAGATATAACCAGCCATTACCACTACCAAGATTCTCCATGTACTCTGCCACTGGATCATAAAAAACATGACTGCTTTCAAAAAATTATGTCATTTGCTTACAATGAGAAAGTTGCTCAAATTTAGAATGAAAACCAACCAACCCTTTCTGCCTCAGTGAGCGGTACATTTATAATGCTTCAAATCCCTAAGACCGACCTCAGGGCCGAAATTAGTTACAAACTGACAAACAAACTTCAAACAAACTCTAACGTGGCATATTTTCCACGATTTACATAAAACATAAATATGATGTAGACTACTGAACAATAGGATTGAAAGCCCCTCCTACAAATCCCACCTGGTGAAAACTATGTGAAATATGAGATAGGTTATTGTGACTAACCATGTCCTTGTCAAAACCCATGTCTTCATTCGCTCCTATTCACCTCCATCTCCTCAAGATCTAATTTTGAAATCGTTGACTTAGACAATAAACTTCAAATTTCTGGAAAAATACACTCTAAAGATCCTTTTAATGCTCCCAATATGTGATACCTATGTAAATAATAAAGGAGGTTTTTGAATATTAGCCTGTGGTGAACAAAAACATCTCTGAATTTTTTAAAATTCATTTCGAGTTGGTAGAAACAACCCTTTGAATTGGATGACTAAAATAGTCATTTCAAAACCTAGAAATTGCCCTCTGAAGATCACTTTGATTCTCTCAGTCCATAGCACCTGTGTGAAAACTGAGAGAGGTTATTGTATATTGGCTTGTGTTGGAGAAAAATGTCTCTCATTTTCTTAAAATTCTTCTTGGTTTGTAGGAAATAGTTCCCGAAGTTAATTACTAAAACAATTAATTCCATAAAAACTAACATGCTCTGCTATTGCAATTGGCATTTGATACTTTGTTTGTTGTTTCATTTGATTGACATCTCCATCTGAAGGTTCACAACCAGCACAATTCTTGCAAACATCATTGTTTCACCTGCATACACATCCACCTTTAGCACTCCATGCAAATGGAAATTTCGCCTTCTATCCTTATATATGAATAAATTTTACTTTAACCGATGGAATAAATCTAACACTACATGTGTCGAGATATAAACGCAGGCATATGAATCCCACTCATTCTATCGAGTGTTAAACAAAGAGCACTTTCATTGAGCAAAATAATTTTCCACCATTAATATGTTGGGAAAATGCATGATGTATTAACATGTGTTCGAAGCTTGCACACCATATGACATTTCGCTGATTTTGAAAAGATTAAATGACAAACACTTTCAATCAGCGAAACTTGTATGGGTGGTCGATCGGGGTTACTTTTTCCTCTCAACCGTCAAAATATTTGATCCATATCAAATTTCTCCAATTTTAAAACCGAATTTTCTCTATGCATGTTGATGTAGTGAAATTATTTCACGCCGTTGGATTTGTTGGGTAAATTTGAGTATTTGATCTACCCCGTTGATTGCTGAAACATACGCTTCAAAGCCCCCACCTACACCTCTAAACTAGTGATATATGTGTAAAAAATGAGAGAGGCTTTTGTGATTTACCATGTTCCCATTTGTCCATATTACCCTCTAGCTCTTCGGGATATTCCTTTGAATTGGTTTGCTCAGACAGAATTGTGAAATTTTGGACAATTTCCCTATGAATATGGATTTGATTCTCTCCATCAATGGCACCTGTGTAAACACTAAGAGATGTTATTGTATATAACATTTTATAAAGAAAAAATATCTCTGTTTCCCAAAATTTGTCTTATTTTGGCGGAAACAGGTCATGGAAGATAATGACTAAAACAATCATTTCACAGAAAACGTGTTTTGCAGCAATGTGTGAAATTTCGCCCATCTCTTCATAGATTAAACCACGAGAAATTTCCACCTGCGAAATTAATATGGACCATTGATCTAGATCTAATAATATTTGAGCCGTCCGATCATGGGGCTTGTACCATATTTCACCAATCCAAAGACTTCTTTTGTCCATGTGCTTTTGCAAAAGCGAAATCCCTCTTGGAAGGTTTTCGTGGCTTATCGGTTTGCGCATTTTTAAACTATCTTATGGTAATATCCCACATGCACTAGATTTTTTATCATTTCCATGTTTATATTCCTTGGAGGTTTCATAATATATCAAGGATCGAAGAAAAGGTTATGGAGTATGCTCATGAATTTGGCACTTGGACTTTGATTTGAATGCATGGACCTCATGCAACCATTGTATCCTGGATAAAAAATTCCTTTGCACAATTTTGCAAATAATAAACTTTTTGTTTAAAAATAAAAATTTGGCTAAAATCCAAATTTAAATATAAACCCAATGTTTATACTTTTATTTTAAAATGAGCAGAATCCCTTTCAATCTATAAGGATCCCTTTCTTTTTACCCAAATAACCATTAGAATTTTTTTTTAGCCAAACTTGAGAAATTTTTATCCTTTACCCTAATGAGAAAAACCTTGAAAGCCACCTGATCGCCAATAAGACCAACTGCAGTATAAATAAACAGGTTCTAACAACAGGGAAGAAAATTCTTGGTATGGAAGAAAATGTCTAGTATAGCAGAGAATGCCTCCCTTGCTGAGAGGAATTTTTGATTAAAAACATCAAGAGTCATTCTCCATAATTGTGGTTTGTATCAAGTCCTATCTTATACTCATATGATTGAGGTTGTGATGCTCATATTGTAAAGTATTGTGAGCAATATCAAGATTATGGACTTGTGAGTTATATCAAGTATGGACTTGTGTTGTATCAAGTCATTTTCATTCTCAGAGATGGTAACCTACGAGATGGATCTCCAGTTATGGATATGGGCTTATGAGTTATATCAAGCAATGATCCTCATACGATCATCGAGAGAATGGATACCCATTTAGGTGGACCTCTAGTAATAGAGGTAAGTGTTATGTGATATCTTAATAACCATGGTCATTTGAGATGGATAAAGTTATTAAGTCTCCTCTAGAGACCGGTCACCTCTAGAGTGAATTACTTTAGCATATGACTATATGGTTTGAGGTAATATAATATGGTCATAGCATGTGACAATCCTTCCGAGTATAATATGATATGATAGATGACTAATTTAAAATATTATGACCATGCAATAAGATAAATAGATTAGTAATAAAGAGATAAATAGAAAGAGAATTTGAATTGCCATGCAAATGTCTGAATGAACTCAAGTTGTAAAGCTTTAATCAATCAACATGCAACGGTTAGATAAATAGATCCATGCAAGACTTAACGATAGTATCTTGCATGGATGACACTAGAGTTGAATAACCATGACACTTAAGTTAGCCACCTAACTAAGTTGTCATGCATTAAGTTAACGATTGAGTTCAGTTCAAAGTTAGATAACATTAAGTTAAATCTATCCTTGTAAGGTTTGGTGCATGTTTTGTACATGGAGAAGAATACAAGTCTCTGACTTGGCACTAATGTAGCAAAGACGCTAATGATTGCATGGAGAGAAACTTATGCTCCAACTGAATGTTTCTATAAGTAAATTTATAGTTTTGATGCTCTTGGATCATTCATTAATGAACCCATTCTCTAGGGTTTGTGTGGCATGGTATGTGGCTTGTTATTAATTTGATAGGCATATGGCATGATTATAACATTTGATTCATTAGATATCTCTTCTCTATTTCTTTGTATTCTCTCTTATTAGGCAATCTGCGTATGTTGTAAAAAGACATTCTCTACATCTATTTATTATATGTTTAAGTATTATTGGGGTTTTTCATCCTCTCTATTAAGAGTAATTTCCCCAGGGTACATCTTGTGTTGTGGGTGAATTAATGTGTTTGATTGAATTGTTCATTGCTCCAAGTGCTTCTGGATCATTCATTAATGAACCCATTCTATAGGGTTTGTGTGGCATGGTATGTGGCTTGTTATTAATTTGATAGGCATATGGCATGATTATAACATTTGATTCATTGGATCTCTCTTCTCTATTTCTTTGTATTCTCTCTTATTGGGCAATCTACGTATGTTGTAAAAATACATTCTCTGCATCTATTTATTATACGTTTAAGTATTATTGGGGTTTTTCATCCTCTCTGTTAAGAGGAATTTCCCCAGGGTACATCTTGTGTTGCCGGTGAATTATTGTGTTTGATTGAATTTTTCATTGCTGCAGGTGCTTAGTATATTATTGATAAAGGATTTAAAGTATGAATATATTCATTATTTCTCAAAACATTAACACATTCCACATCAGAATTAGGTTTACTAGGATGAACATAATAGGCATACAGGGATACTTCCTATCCTTCAGAAGATGGCTTCTTTGCTTTCACAATTTCATGTCTCTATTTAACACAAATATTTTTTCAATGGTTGGTTTTTCCATAATTCTTACAAGGGTTATACACTTTACATTTATTATACACTATGTTATAAATATCATCATTATAAGAGGTTGATCCTTGATTATGTGGTTTAGATATTTTATTAAAACTTTGATTAGGATTCTTTTTACTGTGTGCAATTTGAGATTTACTATTAGATAATTTAGTAGAAGCAATAAATATATCTTTCTCACTTATAAAATATTTACAAAAATATTCAAAAGCAAGTTTCATAGTTCCTTTAGAAATTTCAATATCTCTATTCCTAGTTTGGATGAATATATCAATACATGAAGGTACCTTTTGTTCTAAACAAATAGTAAGAGCATTATCATTATGTTGTAATGTTTACCACAATTATTTAAATTTTCATTATAGATTTTAATTTCGGTAAGAAATGAATTTATTCTATCAAAACATTTAGGGTATAACTCTTGGATTTTATTTTCAAGATAGTAAGCAAAAACATCATCACTTTTATAAAATAAAGAAGATAGGTATTTCCATACCTCAATGGGGCTATCTCTAACCACAATATGTACTTGCAGACCATCCAAAACTATTTTCCCAATGAGTCCTCCTTCTTGCTCACATTGATATTACCATATTTCCAAAATTTTGAATCAGTTGGTTTTGTTTGATCACCTTAAACTAGCCTCCATAATTTCTTACTCCTGAGAACATCAATAATCTTTCTCTTATAAAAGAGATAGTTAGATATAACTAATGAAAAAATACAGAGAAACTCTTAATTCATAGTGTGACAAAATAATGAAACCTTAATGCAAAAAAATTTATTTGTCTCACAGAGAAGAAAAGTAGCAAAAATTGGAAATTGATCAAAAATAAAAAAATCCAAACAACAACAAACAAAATGTTCTATGAACCTACAAAAAAATAGAGATCAGAGAATTAGATTTGATTTTTTTGGATGAAATAGATGCAAACACACTTTGTGTACATAACGAGCACAAGTGACTCACACTTTTTCTTAAGTAAACAAATATACACATGACTACTAAAACCAAAAGGTGCGATTCTTCCTTAAATTTCCCGAAAGGTGTTAAAATATTGGAAAATTGAGAACCATTCTTTGTCTCATACAAAATCCTGCAAAAAACACAAATAGAGAGGGAAAAAAAACCATATCTACCTCAAAACAAATAGATCCTTGATATCAAGTTAGTATTCAAGGTATTTCAACTTAGATCTATAAAAAAATCTTGAAAAAATCTAAAGAATAAATGGTGAAGTTTAGGTTTTGAAAAATATTTCTCGAACTTGTAGAAAATGTCCAAATCTAAAGAATAAACAAAAGGTTTGATAGATTAGATGAAAAATATAAAACATATGGATGACCCAACATAAAATGTGAAGAAATTGTTGCATGTAATTTTTTTTTTAATTATTGAAGAAGGTAGAGCATAGTAACTAGCTCTGATACCATGTTAAAATATTGAGAATATGTATGAACATTTAGAAATACATTTTATAACATGAGAAGTAAGAATGTACTAGTATAGCCTTCTGTATTTATAAGAAAAAAATAATCACATAAGAAACAAGAAATAAGAGAAAATAATGATACACAGGATATGCTTCATTAGAGAAAATTTCAACTCAAAATGGGCCTCCTAAAAAAAATTAATAAAATAATAGTTAAAATAATAAAATAATATTTATTAATTTTGGAGGAAGAAAAGAAAAAAACTACTTTTTTGTTTGTATTTTTGACATATCTCCCCGTGTTTTTACTCAAATTTCAATCAGGTGAGCTCGTTGGATGCAGAATTAAATTCTGCATCCAACGAGTGCCCACTCGACATACCCAATGAGCTCTCCCGATCGAAATTTGAGTAAAAACACAAGGATATATGTCCAAAATACAAACAAAAAAAAGTAGTTTTTTTTATGATACCTATCCCCAAATTTATATTAAAAAAGTGTTTAAGACCTATACGGTATTTCAAATTTAAAGCAATTTCATTGGCTAACACACGATGACATGGAATTTGAGTTAAATTTAAAAGGCCCATTTTGAGTTGAAATTTCCTCTAATGGGTAAAGTTGCAAATGGGAAACATCCATGAGAAGGTATTTTCTTGTTATTCTTCAAAACTATCCAATCTTACAAGTGAGATCCTCTCCATGTCATATCATTCACAGCTTTACAAAAATGTAAAAATATAATCCTCAAAATAAACGCCCAAATGCTATCCTTCACCTCTATTTTATACCAAAAAGTTCATTTAGGAACATCCAACTCAAAGTTCATTGACTGATGAATCATCTTAGCATCCAACTCAAAGTTCATTTACGGATGATTAAGCTTGCCTTGTAATCAAGTTATATATGGATAGGGTTCTATGAAAAGTAGAAAGAATTAGTTTTAAATTTGTAATAAGTGGCAATTTTTCCTTTGTTCTACTTGATCCCTGCGTGGATTTCTCAAGGATTGATCTTTGTTGACAGGTTTTTCTTTTATTAGGTCCTCAGGTCCAACTTAGTTGGATCTGACAGGTTTTCTGAGTGTTATAAATTAAGTTGAGTGTAATAAATCTAAAGGGAGAAGGGAGAAAGAGATAGGCAAGAGAGGGCACAGAAGGAGTGAATAAGTTGAATTCTTTGTGTTTGTAATTCTGATGAAGTTGAATAAAGAACATACGATTACATTCTGTGTGTGTTTTGATGGATTCCTGGTTTTATATAAATATTTATAGATATGAATTCATCCTACGTTCACTCTATATAATTCTGTGTATATATTCTTTATTTTCTGAATTGCAGAGAAATTGATCCTTTCAGTGATCAATTTGGCGAGCTATGAAGAAATATCTCAGCAAAGATCGAACGACAAAGAAATATCTCGATGGAAATAAATAGTTACAATCTGTTCCACATTTGGAGACATATCAATGATCGATAACTAATCCATAAGAATCGACGATGCAGAAGACTTTGAAATTGCAGAAATCGGGAAACATGGAAATTGCAGAAACTCAATTTCGATAAGTCAAGTTCTACAACCCACATGAGGGATTGACCGTTTCGGCCACAATTAGTTGCGTAAGTTCAAATTAAAAAAAAAAAATTGTAAATCCACATTGTGGAAAAGGGTGTTTCGAAAAATGGGTGTTGCGGGAAACATCTTGTAGAACGACGTTTGTAGAAAAGATGAGTTGCGGAAAAGGAGTTGTGGGAAATGTCTTGCTGAACGACGAAATTATGGAGAACCTGAGTTAAATGTTAGAAAGAATATTTCAATCTGGAATTCAGCCTATAAGTTGAATTCTTGGATCTATTTGGTCTTTGAGGCCATTAGTTTTGGTATCAAAGCAAGACAAATATTTTGTGTGGTAGCTCAATTGATCAATTGAGTCTGTGAAGAAATATGCCGCCAAGAAGGGGACACATACATGGAAATCCTATAGGACATGGTCGAGGAAGACAACCTACAGAAACAGAAATGGAAAGAAACATGAGAATACTGGAAGAAAGGTTAGAAGCTATGGAAAGAAAGAAACATTCAGACAATTTGATGACAGTAATGAAGAAGTCGAATCTGAATCCTCTGAGGAAGAGGAAGAAGATCCTGATGAAGTTAAAATCTTACAGATGTTGATGAAAACTAGTGGAAGACCAAGAATATAATTACCTATGTATTTAGGTAACTTAAATGTTGAAGAACTCATGGATTGGATTAATGCTCTGAGTAAATACTTTGATTTTGAAGATATAGAAGACAAGAAGAAAGTAAGATACATAGCTACCAGATTGAAGGGACATGAAGCTATCTGGTGGGATGAGCTCCATATCCATCAAGAAAGAAGAGGTAAGAAAAAAATTAACCCTTGGGATAAGATGTTGTATAAGATTAAAAGTCAATTTATGCCTAAGGACTATCAGTTAAATATTCTTAAACAATTATAGAATCTTAGACATAAGGCTATGACATTAAAGGAATATACATAAAAGTTTTTTAGACTGAATATAGATCTGGACACACAAAGGGAGGTCTAGAAAGAGTAGCTAGGTATATCAATGGGTTGATATATGATATACAGGATGAAATCAATCTATTAAATTTGAAAACTGTAGAAGATGCATATCAGGTATCTTTAAAGGTAGAAGACAAATTGTTAAGAAAGAAAAACCAGAGAAATAGAGGAAAGAACATGGTAAGAGGCAGAGGTGTTCCAAACAGAGGAGGTATAACTTCTAAAGATGAAGTTGAAAGATTGAGCAGTAGCAGTAAATCATTCTAGAGAGGAGGATTTAGAGGAGGTAGAGGAAGAGGTAGAAATAGATAAGTAAGATGCTATACTTGTGGAGAGGTTGGACATATGTCTTGGGATTGTCAAAGAAATAAATCTACAGGTCAGAGAAATGTGAATGTTACAGAGGCTTACGAAAAATGAAAATTAGAAATAGAGGTGAATAATCCTCCAGAGGATGGATAGGCTCTTATGTTGAATAGATTCTTGGTGAAGATAGAGAAATAGGTACATGAACCAGTTCAAAGGAAAATTCTGTTCAGAACAATGTGTAAGTCACAAGGTAAGTGTTGTAAAATGGTTATTGATAGTGGTAGTATTGATAACTTGGTTTCCACGGAGATGGTAGAGAAGTTGGGATTGAAGAGGATGAAGCATCCCACTCCTTACAAAGTGTCATGGTTATAGAAAGGAAATCATCTCTTTGTAAATGAGAAGTGTAATGTGGAGTTCCAGATTGGTACTTAAAAGGATGAAATATTGTGTGACATCATGCCTATGGATGTGTTCCATATACTCTTAGGGAGGCCATAGTAGTATGATAGGAAATCTGTTCATGATGGGAGGAAGAATACTTATTCTTTGGAGAAATATGGGAAGAGACATACCTTGTCATCCTTGGAAGATGAAGTAGTTCAAGGAAGTTCAGGATCAATCATTTTGCTGATTTCTGGAAAATAACTGTTACAGGAAGTTTAGAAAGAAAAGGATCTACAGTTTTCTCTTATTAGTAAGCCAAAGGTAATTTTAACTTCTACAAATTTAGATTATTTTCCATAGGAAGTTAAAACTTTGCTTAATGAGTGTGCTGACATTATTGTGGATCAATTTCCAAATGAATTACCTCCTATAAGAAGTATTATTCATCACATTGAATTAATACCTAGTGCAAGTTTACCTAACAAAGGAACATACATATTAACCCCTCTAGAAAATGAAGAAATCAAACAGCAAGTACATGAGCTGTTGGAGAAGGGATTGGTAAAAAATAGCTTGTGTTTTTGTGCTGTACCCACTGTGCTAAGTCCAAAAAGAGATGGTGGGTGAAGAATGTGTATTGACTCTAGGGAAATTAATAAGATCACTATCAGAGAAGAGAATTTAAGGCACCTTAAGTTGGTGTTGAGGACCTTGCAAAAGGAGAAGTTGCTGATAAATTTGAAGAAGTATAGCTTCCTGAAAAAATAATTAGTCTACATGGGGTTCACGGTTTCAGAAAAAGGGCTGGAAATGGATTTGATAAAGTGCAAGCAATTCTAAATTGGCCAGATCCAAGGAATGCTTATGAGGTAACAAATTTTCATGGACTTGCTAGTTTCTATAGGAATTTCATTAAGAATTTCAGTCAGATTTGTTCAACTTTAATAGATACTTTCAGAGGAAGTAAACACCTTTCCAATGGACCAAAGTGGCTAATATAAATTTTAAATTGTTGAAGAAGAAAATAACTAAGAATCCTATTTTGTCTTTGCCCAGTTTTGATAAAGTGTTTCAAGTGGAGACCGATGCTAGTGGAGCAGCAGTGGGAGCAGTTTTAAGTCAAGAACATAGGCCAATGGCATATTTTAGTGAAAATTTGAATGAATCTAAACAAAAGTACTCTTCGTATGATAAATAATTAAATGTTGTTGTGCAAGCTCTTAAAAAGTGGAGACATTATTTAATTCCTAGGGAATTTGTTTTGTATTATGAGAACCATGCTTTACAGTTCATCAAAAACCATCCTATATTAAATCAGAGGCATGCTAAATGGGTAGAATTTTTGCAGAACTTTACCTTCATTATCAAACATGCAAGTGGTAAGTCTAATAAAGTTGTTGATTATTTTAGCAAGATAAGTTTGGTAATGCATGAAGGTAAGGTCAGTACTTTGGGATTTGAAAATTTGATTGTTATGTATAAAGAGGATGTAGATTTCAAGGATATGTATGCTGCCTGTGAAAATCCAGTTACCCATAACAGAAGCTAGTGGTTAGATTATATGATACAGGAAGTATTGTTGTTCAAAGACAATAAGTTGTGTATTCCAAGATGTTCAATGAGGGAAAATTTAATTCAAGAAAAGCATAGTGGAGGTCTCCCATGACATTTTGGTAAAGACAAGACTTTTGCTTTGGTGAGTAATTTTTATTTTTGGCCAAAGATGGAGCATGATGTGAAGAAAATTGTTGAAGGATGTAGATTCTGTCAACATGCAAAAGGGAGAATTACAGAGGGTGAAGAATTTGCAGTTAGTATGCATGAGCTATAAGAAAACATGAAGAAGAAGACCTAAAGCGGAGAAGTATAAACATAAAGAAGACCTAAAGAGGAGAGAAGTGAATTTTCAGATTGGAGATTTAGTGATGGCCTATGTTAAAAAGGAAAGGTTCCCTAAAGGAACTTATAATAAGTTGAAGCTTAATAAGATTGGACCTTGTAAAGTTTTAAGGAAGTTTTCTACAAATGCTTATGAAATTGAACTTCCTTCTGACATTCAGATTTCACCAATTTTTAATGTTTCAGATTTGTATCCTTTTAGAGATGTAGGTATCCAACTAGATGGTGTAACTTCAAATAGAGATGATCCAACTATAGATTGGAAAGGAAAAATTACACAAAAAGAACAACCTTAGATTGAAGCCATCCTTGACAAAAGAATCTTAAGGAAGATCAGGAACAAAACCTTCTTTCAATACTTGGCCAAATGCAGAAATCAACCTACTGAAGATGTAGCTTGGATGACAGAGCAAGAAATTTCCAAGTACAATGTATTGCTTGAAGACTTAATGAAAAGTTATTTTTTTCCCCGGGAGTATGATGCAGGAGCATTCATCTCGAAGTTCATTGAATGATGAACCAACTTAGCATCCAACTCGAACTTTATTTAGTGACAAGTCAGCTTGCTTTGTAATCAAGTTCTAGATGTATAGGTTTCTATGAAAAGTAGATAGAATTAGTTTTAAATTTGCAATAAGTGGAAATTTTTCCTTTGTTCTCCTTGATCCCTGCATGGATTTCTCAAGCATTGGTCTTTTTCGATAGGGTTTTCTTTTATTAGGTCCTCATGTCCAACTTAGTCAGATCTAATAGGTTTTTTGAGTGTTATAAATTATTTTTAGTGTAATAGATCTAAAGGGAGAAGAGAGAAGGAGAGGGTGAAGAGAGGGCACAAAAGGAGTGAATAAGTTGAATTCTCTGTGTTTGTAATTCCGATCAAGCTGAATACAGAACAGAGTATTACATTCCATGTGTCTTATGATGGATTCCTAGTTTTATATAAATCTATAGAGATATGAATTCATCCTACGTTCACTCCATATAATTATGTGTATAAATTCTTTAGTTTTCGAATTGCAGAGAAATTGATCCTTTCAGTGATCAATTTTGCGAGCTATGAAGAAAGATATCAGAGAATATCGAACGGTGAAGAAAGATCACGATGGAAATCAACGGTTATAATGTGTTCTGGATATGGAGACAAATAAATGATCAAGAACTAATCTGCAAGAATCGACGGTGTGGAAGACTTCGAAATTGCAGAAATCGGGAAACATGGAAATTATGAGAACTCAGTTTCGATAAGTCAAGTTTTGCAACCTACAAGCGAGATAGACAGTTGCAGCAACAATTAGTTGCGGAATTTCAAATTAAAAAAAATTAAAGTTGTAAAGCTGCATCCCGCAATCCGCAGTGTTGTGGAAAAGGGGTGTTTTGGGAAAGGAGTTGCAGGAAATGTCTTGCGGAATGACAAAATTGCAGAGAACCTAAGTTAAAGGTTAGAAAGAAGATTTCAATTAGGAATTCATCTTGTAAGTTGAATTCTTGGATCTAGTTGGTCTTTGAGTCCATCAATGAAGTTTAGGGTTTGAAAAATATTTCTCAAACTTGTAGAAAATGTCCAAATCTAAAGAATAAACAAAAGGTTTGATAGAAAAGATGAAAAATACAAAAAATAAGGAGGACCCAACAAAAAAGTGTGAAGAAATTGTTGCATGTAATTTTTTTTTAATTATTGATGAAGGTAGATCATAGTAACGAGCTCTGATACCATGTTAGAATATTGAGAATATGTATTAACATTTAGAAATACATTTTATAACATGAAAAGTAAGAATGTAATAGTATAGCCTTCTATCTTTACAAGAAAAAAATAATCATGTAAGAAAAAAGAGATAAGAGAAAATAATGATACACTGGATCTGCTTGGTAAAGTTGCAAATGGGAAACATCCATGAGAAGGTATTTTCTTTTTATTCTTCAAAAATATCTAATCTTACAAGTGAGCTCCTCTCCACATAAGCTTCATAACTTTACAAAAACGTAAGAATATAATTCTCAAAATACATGCCCAAATGCTATCCTTCACCTCTATTATATACCAAGAAGTATGGAAGAATTACGTCCAAAAATACATGTGGGATAAATGATTTTCTACCTCTTGATATAATGAATGGTAATAAGAGAATATATCTCCATTATGATTATGGAATAACTCCTTTTACACAAGATTAGAGTTATTTATGCCTTCCAATTCTATATAATGCATCCTATGATATAATACTAGACATCATTTCACATGTAATATTAAAATTACACATTCCAACAAGAAACTATCTCTCAGAAAAGATATAACTCCTTCATGGATTCCTTAATCATAATATCATTACTTGAATATAAATATAAGATCATAAACTTAAGAAGATAGCTAGGTATACATTTTTCTAAAGTACATTGATGTACATTTATGAAGACAAAAGTCAAATAAGAAATATGCATGTAGATCCATAGACTCGTTCAACAATATGGAAGAAACAAAATTGGAAGGAAACCATCATGACATGCATAATATTTTATTGGTTCGTCTAATGGAACATTTCCTTAGTCCTAACAATACAACAAAATCAATAGGTATTCTCTAAATTATAATTAAATGAATGAGGAGGGAATGTAGAGTATTTATCACATGTATATTTCTTTTCCATCCCCAAAATGGGATTTAGATAGTGTCTATAGGAAAACAAGAGAAAGAGGTGAAGAAAAGGAAATGACACCGATGTTTAAGATCCATGGTAATTATTGATCCTTTTCTTTGTAGTTGATACCAATGTTGATTGCCCCATGGTATAAAATTCTTGATCCTTTTCTTTGTAATTGAGGATTTCTTTTATAGAATTATCTTTCACTTGATATGGTAGTTGTCCCATAACTACGATGACGTAGGTTTCATTAATAGTTGGAACTACCTAGTACTATATGTCATTGGAAAATTGATGGGTCATGCTAGGGAAAGACAAAAATGGTTGATTGTCACTTTCCTCTTGCTTTACTCTAATCCCCTTGTGTATTGTAGGATTGGTAGTTGAATAAATTATTCTTTTAATAATATTTCTACCACTTCCTCATTATTAATTAATAATACGATGAAACCTACTCTTGATTATTCATTGGATCCTCTTCCTTATTATTATTTCTACTTCAGGAGGATGAGGTTGTGAAGTCCTTGAATTATCTAGACTTAACGATGCTATGGATTAATTGATTAAATTTTATCCCTCTATTTTCCTTTAATTACAAAGTCATGTAGTATGTTGTTAATATCTAACCCTATTCACTAACTTTCTTTCCCCCCTTTAAAATCCTAAAAGATTTATCTAATTTAAAAAGGGGGCTATAATCAATAGTTCTTAGTGAATGAACGAACCTTTATATTAGTGACCAAATCATAATTGATGGATGAAGCTAATTGTATATCTGAACTTCATAGGGGATAACATTTTTATATGTCATAGCTACCATGCAAGGTATGGTTTCCCACAACATTCTTTGGGATACATTAGAGGCGTGCAACATTAACTGGTCATACCAAGGGTAGGTTGAACCATGATTGGTCATGGTTCCCATATCTATAAGGAATTTTTAATGGATTTATTAGATTCCACTTCCCCCTCCCCCAATTTTATATCCTTCACTTGCTACAATTATTCATGTAGGTATCTATGTACATGTATACTAAGGTCCTATCTATAATACCCAACAACCAACCTAAGGGAGTTTTTTGAGATGGTTTTGATTACTACATTATCTAACATGTTTCTATTATGTACCTCTATATCTATATTGTTTTGGTACTTGAAAATATTTTTTTATAGAGGGTATCAAATTGCAAATAGAAATGGAAATGTCCCCTTATTGAAGGGGGACCCATGAAGACATATCCCCACATTGTTCTCTTTAAAGATTATAGCTTTTTTACTATATAGGATTATGTCATGGCCAACTCATACCTTACTTTGCACATTCCTATTTCTTACTTCAAAAATCCCACATAGTTTCTCTCTCCATGCGATTCCTTGTCAGATTCTTCCAAATCTTCTCCTTGTTTTTCGAGGCCTTCCATTCTCTTATTTATAATTATTTATACTATGATGACATTCATAAGCCTTCCACTCTCTCATTTATAATTATTTATACTATGATGACATTCATAAAAATATGATATACCTTTTATTTCCACTCTACCAGATCCTTCATAAACTTCTCTACTTTTTTTTTAAGTTGAGACTCTAATTCTATGGAAGGAGGTGGATGACTAAACAATGAGGTTAGTGCCTTCTATCTTTGGGCCTTAGTGAGTTCATCAATGATAGTATTAATAATTTCATTGGAATCCTATAATTTAAAGGTAGAATCATATGCTTCACCTTGAATATAATCTAAGTCTAATATACTTTATTGCCTCACTAAACTTTAGGCTATTAAGGATGCATTGTCCCCTCTTGGAAAACTAATCTCATTTACTAGTTTTTATTTCCCTTAAACGTTTGTTGAGTCTAGAAAAATGGATCCTTTTGGGAGCTCTCCAACACTCTTATTATTTCATCATTTTTTTTGTACGAGGGAAATAACCTCAATTGTTTCCTATTTCCCTTTTCTAGTTCACACTATGTTAGCATGCAATCTATATTTTATACCTCAAGAGCCTTCACTCTTGCATTCAAAAATTGGTTCCTTATAGATATAATCCAATTGCTTTTTGTATTTTTGTATTTTTTTATTAACAAAGCAACTTTGATATATTTATAATATGTTGTGACTCTTGATCCTTATACCATGGAAAATCATCTTTAGGTCGGACTTCAACTATCTCAAAAGTTATTTATATGGTTCTCCATCCTTGTGGTTATATGTCTAAATAGGTTTTATGAGATAAAGGCTCCAATAGTGTGACTATAAACTACCCAATTTCAACATTGTATATGGGAAGTAATCTTGACTATGCCTAGTCTTCAAGATTGTCTATTGAGGTACCCATTTCCTATATTTGCATACTCCTTTTATTTTCCTCTTTTGAAATTTCCAAGGGGTCACAACTCTTAATGTGATGAATTACATTGGCACATGAGTTTTTATCACCTATTTCATCTGAGGAGATAACAACAAGTGTGTTAGGAACCCCCTTAGACGATGCAATTGATAATATCTGAAATAATTTAGAAGGTGAAGGAGAAGGTGGTGTGTGGGATGAGGTGACTTCCCTTTGTTTCCATGCTTGTATTTTCCCTATATTTATATCCACTTATTACTATCTCATGCCTAGAATATTAGATCCATGGTTTCTTTGTTTCATTATCTTTCTCATTTCTTTTCTTTTCTTTCCTCTTCTCAACATGCTTGCAATTTTATCAATGTATCACTTGGAACCTCATCTCTACCACCTATCCTTGGTATATTAGTATCTTATTTGTAGTATTAGGGAGTCTCCTCTTCTTCATTAATGGTCTCTATTACAACATATTCACCCTTTTATGTTTTTTGTTTTGATACATATTTCATTCCAATAGCTTGATGAGTTGAGGTGTTAGGATAAACACTAGAGGGGAAATGTTGTCATGCCTATGAGTGTTTGTTATAGCTCAAAATGACACATCTCTTCCTATGACCACTTTCCCATGATTCTATTGCATGTTGACACTTCCATGACGACACTTGTACTTGTTTTCAATATTAATAAAGGTGTGATGTCCTTTTTCTTCCCAAATCATTGTTCAATGTGTGATTGAGTTTTTGTTTATGATCATATGATGATGTTAATCAGATTATTATTTCATATTTTTTTTATTATCATTTCTTTATATGTGGTCATAATGGTTTTAGGAAGGTATAATTTGTTTTACAGGTCTCTTGGAGCGAGAGGAGCAAGAGGAGCAAGAAGAGGATTGAAAGGATGCTTGGATCAACCTTTGTTTAGCTAAGGTATGAACCATTCTAATGTCTGATCTTTCTTGTATTTAATGGCAGAACCATTTGCATATCTCTTTCAACCCCAGTACGTTGATGGCCTCTTAAACCCTAGCCATAGGATACTTTCCTTTACAACAAAACTGGCGACTCTGCTAGGGAGAGCCTTGACTATTTAGGGTTTCTCTTTATTTCTTCCATCCTTTTGTAAGGTTTCAGGTCCTTCTTACAAGTTAGGAACAACTTTTGAGTTTGTTGGAACACCTTTCCTGCCTTCCTAGGTCAATTTTTGACCCTTTTTGTGCTTTTTGTCATCCATACACAACTTTTAGGCTAAACAGTCACGTGTTTGTGTTGTATACGTGACTTGTACTACCTGCAACCTACCTTAAGGAAACCTGCATATGCACCTAAATTTGTGTTCTTTCATCATTTTTAGGGTTTTTGGGTGATTTGAGGGCTGTTTGTAGGGTCTTCAAGGGTCCTCTGTATGTGCATGACTCCGGAGAGGTTGTTTTATCTCTTTTAGGTGATCTTTGTCTATCTTGTAAGTCTCTTGCAAGTCTTTGAACTTTTTTTTGCTACCTTCCCCCCCACCTCCTTCTTTGGCTTGACCTTGTTGAACAAGGTACTAAGCAGCCTCTGTTTGTGGGTTTAGATTGATTCTTAGGACTTCTTGACCTTTGTTTATGTCAGTCTTATTTGCTCGGTCTCTTCATTCCAAAGTTGTTGGCTTGTTTACCTTTGTGATTTTTCCTTCCAAGACAGGTTATATCCAACTTTAGGGAAACCTAGGGTTTGTTTGTGGGGTGTAGAGTAGTTGTCTATTTGATTTGCTTACAATACTTTCTTGCATTAGTAGATAGGATGTTTTTTCTTTTGCATTTATAAAAGAAAAAGAAAAAAAACACATGTTTTATATGAGACTTTGAAAATGTCCCTTACAAATACCTAGCCTTTGTTCATAAATTCAAGTGACTTTGGGATCATTTGTGAAGCCATTTCCAACAATTACCCAGAGGGAATTGGAGCCCCAATTTGCTAGTAAAGAATCTTGCTTTGAATAGAACATTAAAAAAGTTTACAGAAGTAATTGGGAGGCCAAAAAACATACATCAAAATCCTGTTTAATTTATATTATCAGTCATGTACCTTCAAAGAAAATTTGGAAGCATTTGGGTCAATTTGGAGGTCTAGACATCAAAACTAGTTAAGGTCAAAATTGGGGAAAAAGTGAAAAAATTGCTCATTTCAAAAAATTTCAAAAGGACATTACAAAAACCCCCTTTTGAAAAAACAATTTCTCCAAAATTATAGTCTTTATGTGGATGACTGTACAGAGAACTCTAACTCTAGAAAATGGCAGTCCGATATTCCTTCCACATGTTCAAAATTTCAAGTAAATAGAAATCAGACCTTGAATCAATCATAGAAAGAATATATGAAAGTTCAGAACCTGTTAATGAAGAAAATTCCATGTAAATACAAGGTCAAAGGGATGAGAACAAAGAATATAGTGAGTGTGCTGAAGGTGATATTTTTCCTTTGTGTTATGCTTCATTTGAATTGTTGAGGTATCTACGTAAAATAGCTAAGAAAGAAGAAAAAATTGAGGATATGACATTTCAGAAATAGATAATGAAAAGGAAAAACAATCATGCCATCAACCCCATCCTATGGAAGAAACGTCAACTTGCCATGAGATGTCAAATCACAAAGAAGGAGATAGGAAGGATGAACAACTAGAATTTGCTCTACGTTCCAATCTTTCCTTTAATGAGCAAGAAGATAATCGCCCGAGGGATGTACATGAATAAGGTCATACTAATTTTTTTTATGAAGAATGTAATGAGCATGTTTTGAATTATGTTAGTGATATTTTTGAATAAGATTACAGCATGCCTATATATAATGAATGTGGGATGGCCACTTGGATAATGCAACTAAACAACCAGCAGTATGTAATCATATATTGGATCACCTAGAAGAATCTGAGGGTCCTAACTAGGTTGTATCTTCATGTTTTTCAAATTCAGAATATCAAGGAGAGTGCATGAGTCACCTGATTTCCTTGAAGAAGAGGAGGACTACAAAGGATACTTCTTTATGTTTTTTAGATTCAGAAATTACTTTGCTTGATTCTATGGAAAAACACAATAATATTTTCTATGAAACATTTGTAAGGAATCAGGTTTTAAATTCTGAGAGTTTGGATGAAGAATTTGATGTCTCATTTGAAAATTGTCAGGAAAATTCCTTGCATGGTTTTCTTGAAGAACAATTTGGTAGGGTGCTAGAGGATTCGCAGTTGGAGCAACCTTCTCATGATAGGTACATAACATAAAAGTTTGCAGGTTTTCATGATCCAGTGGTTACATATATGGAGAATATTTGTAGTAGTAATGGTGGGTTATGTCTCTATAGTAAATATCAATCCCTTTATCATAAATTTTAACCATTAAGTTCTTCCTTTCTGTTTTTTACCAAGCATGATTGTGGAAAGAAAATGATAAAAAAATCTTAGGGTTGTCATGTTTTTTATCATCCTGTGACTGAATATATGCGAGTACTTTTGAGTCAGAATGGTTGGTTATGTGTTTGCAATAAGGATCAAGTATTTTATCATATCCTATTACCATTTTTCTCCTATGTTCTAATTTCAATAAAGCATGGAGAGAAAAATGGTTTATGAGATCATTTCCTTGATTGGATTCACTGGAAGTTAGAACTTACTTGATTGGGAATTGATGCTTAGTAAAGAATGGTAGGTAGGTATGAATAAGCTCGACATGGAGAGTATTTATTTCATTCACTTTTCAGTTTGTTGTAGCACCAGCTTAGTTTTTGTTTTCAAAGCATGTTGGGGATTTTAGAAAAAGTTTGGGAGCATCCCAATGGATTTGGCACCTAGTCTACAGGTTTCTTTGCTACCTCCCAGGGAGGATAGCATCCCGAGTTGGAGCTAGTTGTTAGCACCTTCTTTGGGCTAAGTAATTGATAAGTATTTTGGCCAGTAAATGGTGAATAAGATGTGTAAATTTTCATATCATAAGACCTTAAATAATGTTGAGGAAGGGTTGTCAATGTTTGAAGAGACATTCCTATATTAGAAATGCCAAATACTTAAGAAATTATGGTGTTTTTACCTTGAAAACAAATAAGAATTAAGAAATATTCCCTTAGTTGAATGATGATAGGGAATGGATGGCCTGGATGCCCAGTGCACAATATCAAAGGCTAAAAACTCATTTCCACCAAAGGTAAATCGGGAGTAGAAGTGCAAAAAATACTAAATCTTGGTTATAAATAGTGGAAAACCTGACTTTCGCCTCCCATGATCCAGATCCGATGACTCAGGGCACTTCCGCCAAAGATCAACAGTGCAGAAAGGAGTAGAAGGCCAGAAATTGGAAAGAGGAAAACAGAAGAATTTTCTCACAAAAGGTTGAACTTCCTCCTTCCATGATCCACCAGATCCCACGGTTCAAAATGTTTCTGCCAATATCAACAGTCCGGAAGAGAGTAGAGGGGTGGAGATCAAAAAGTGGGGAACTTAAGAATTCTATCATGAAAAGTTGAAATCCCGCATTCTGTCATCCAAAATATCGATGACCAGGGGAGATCTTGCACAAGATTGACGGTGTGGAAAGAAAAATGAGGAAGCAGAAAAGGTAGAATTGCAGTTGCGAAAGTTGGAAAATATGCCTTCTGCTTTCCGCTAAAGTAGAAAGGTAGAAGTGAAAAGATCAAAATTGAGCTCCAATAAAATTGAAAATCCTCTTTCCATGTTCCATTTTCTATGAAAGGAGGAAGCAGAAGGGGGAAAGGAGAAAGAGAAAAAGGTACAGTTGTTTGTTATGAAAAATCAGAATTTCGATTTCCATCATCCGAAGCCCACAAACTTGATCTCAGATCAACGACTAAGGATTAATCCGGTGGAGATCGACATTTCAAAAGGCTAAATGGAGGAAAGGATAAGGAAGGAGAAAAAATACCAAATTGAACGACGAAGAAGCTATCAGTCCATTTTTTGTCTTTTGCAAACCCTAGATCGGCGACCCAAAATGAATCTTGATGTAATATCAATGATCGAGAAAAAATTTCACTGGTAAAGATGCAAGCATGAATGAAATTTTTATAGGTTGCTCAAAGAATCTCTTAAATTTCATTATCAACAAGTGAGCTTGAGTCCTTGTTGTCCAAATTCTCGATCTGGCCCATCATGTGCATTCTTGCGTGCTTGTCTATTTGGTTTACGATCATGGAGGATCTACCAGATCATCATTTTGTTAAGTTTTTCAGTCTCATGCTGCAACTGGTTTTGTCTCTATTTTTAGGTTGGTCTCATTATCCTGTGAAGCTATAAACATTCCCTCAATAGAGGGATATAGGGTGAGAACCCATGAGGTTCAGGGTTATTCAATTTGATATCTGCCCTTAATAATGAAATGACAGAGTCAAATATTGGCATGTTACTGTAAAGATTCCTGTGTATATCATAGTTACAGTGTGTTATTTCCTTTATTATGTTCGTGTATTCTTGTTTAACTTGCCATTATGTTTTCTTCATATCTGGAATGAATGTGTAATAAATAATAATTCATATATGTTTATGCTCAGGCTATTGTTCCAAATATCCACCAATCCTTGTGTTATAACTAGATGCTCTTGTTAGTTTGTTTGTCTTTTTTTTCAAATGTTGATTTACTATGACTTTACATTTTAAGTTGGTTTTGAGGATTTTTGGTAATTAGTACTTTTTGTTTGATTTAATGCTTTAAATGATTTTGTTATTTCATTTTATTAGTTTTAAGGTTTTTTTTGTTCTTTGGGCTTATTAGTTAATATATATATTTAAGGTCTTAAAAACTTATAATAAAGTTTATTTCAAGTTTTAGCTTTATGGATAACCCTCATTTTTAAGCCTTGGTTAAAAAATATGCAAAGGGGGGATTCCTGTAGCATAGGGTTGGAAGTCAATGAACAAAGGCACTACAAGAATCTTGAACCTGTGAAATTATGGCAAATAATGGTGATTCTTGGTAATCAAAAATAGTAGGAGTCGTTTAACACCTGTGAGGATAGAATGATACATGTTTAGAGCCCAGTGATCATTATGACAAGTTTATGAGAGGAAGCAAAGATTATTGAGGAGAATCGTGGCTGTTTTAAATCGAAATTGGTGGAAGTTTTTGGACACTTATGATAGCGGATATTCAAAACCCAATGATGATTATGATAGGTGTATGAGAAGATGCAAGGATTATTGGGGGCATCGTGGTCATAGCTGTCAGGTTTTCATTTGGTTAAATTATTGAAGGAAACGGTTAGAAATCATGGTTGTTGCAGGGTAAAGTATTGAAAGCCTTTGGACACCTTTGAAGACATAATAGCACATATTCAGGATTTTAGCTCACCGTCAAGTTAGGTATATGACCAGGTACATAAATCATCGAAATAATAGTAGTCTACATTGACATGTTGTCTATTTTGTAGGGATTATTGAAAATTTTAAACCTACTAGTCATGAATTTTTTCAGCTGCTACGTTTATTGTTTCAGAGAATCATTTTGAATATTTTGAACTGGTTTAAAGAAAGCATAGGTTAAGGTTATACTATAGAAATGAGGAAAGGTGGAAAGGAAAATATGTATGAACCCACTGATACAATTTGGGAAAAATATTTTGTTGATTGTGCAGCATTATTTCAGAGGGCTACATGGTTCAATTACTTTGAGAGAATCAATGGTTTTAACCCAGAAGTATCATGTCATTTTTCCCAGGGTTTCAGCAAGGATAAGGTTACATTTGATACTCTTAATTTTGAATGGATAGAAGATTTAATAGCAGAAGCTAAAGGTGTATCAAGATATGGAATAGAAACAATCGATGGTAACCAAGAGCAAGTTTGGATAATGAAGAAGCTATTAGCAAAAGAAGCCCTAAAAATAAAAATAAAATGCATAGTTATGCTCTGTTTTTTTTTGTTTTTTTTTCGTCATTGCAATTGAGCGTGTATCATGAGCTGATGGAGATGAATTTTAGAAGGGAAAAAAAGAGTTTTTGTTCACAACAAACCCATTCACAAAAAACTCTCTCAGTTTTGCAACATTTGTCAAGGTTTGAAACATTCGATTTAATCTTTACAACCTATTTTTTAGGGTTTAAAAATATTTAAATATTTTCATGTTTTAGTCTTCATATTGCGAGGCATATTATGATTTATTGGAGAATAATTTTTAAAAACAAATAGAGGGTTTTTTCCATCATGGACACATTCACAAAAACCTCTCTCAATTTTTTCACAGGTATCCTGAATCAAGAGATATGTTGGCTTCTTTGAGACCCATTTTTTAGAAATTCACCAAATTTCCCAAGAATCCGATTTTGCAATTTTTAGCAAATTAGTTTTTAATATTTGAAAGTTGGTTAGTGTAACTGCTAAGTAGTTTCAAATTTGACCTAAATAAGTGAATATGGAACTACTTCATATGATATCTTTGTAATTATATAAAGAGGAGTGGCATACAGTACAGGGGTTGGAATTTTGACTCAAGGAGAGGCTTTTAACCTGTGATATCTCAACCTAGCACTTATAACTCTTACGTAAGTTGATGACTATTATTGATTATATAAAAACTAATAAGCCTTTTTACTTGTTATGCTGGTTTCATATTTGATCTGGTTGATTACTCAACATACAATTTCATTTCTTGTTTAAAGGTTTTATTCATGCAAATGCTTGTATCTTATGGGTGGAATCAGTATTTCATGTGTACTGTTTATGGCTTATTGAGATGTGTTTGATCCCCAGTTTATTAAACTTATTCCTGATTTAGTTGTATATTAGCTTGTTTATGTTTTACCTCCTTGTTGATAAAGTTTTAAAACAAAACCGTTAAAAACTAGTTTCATTTTATTTATTTTTAGATTGTCTTAGCTGGTTCTTGTGGTAGTCTAGGAACAATTTCTAGCACTAACACCTTGAAACCAAAGTTAATGTAGAATTCATATTATCGGTGCCCTGTGTTAATGGACTGTCATTCTTTCTTCTTGATCGTCGAGCCAACAACATTATGACTGTACCTGAGTGATACCTTGCCTTTTTAGAATTTTACCCACAAACTGTTATGTAATTCATGAATATTTGTTGACTCCATAGCCCAATGTATGCTTATCTTGTTTCAACCACAAAATTAATATGTGTTTTGTTTTGTTTTTATATCTTGGCCTTTTATAAATCTATGAGAGATCCCTCTCTAGAAAGGAAGAGGACAACTCCCTTCCTTAAAGTGGTTCTGTTGTTACCTTGGGATTTACCCTCCACAAACTAGGGTGCAATTCTAAGTGCTAACTAACTCCAAATCCAGGTAAAACCTAATCTAAATCACATTGTTAGTTAGAGCCTCAGTCAACAAACAAATCACTACATGATATTCTGCAATTTTGTTTTTCGCATGACCCAAACAAGTTACTCCTAAACTCACCATATCACCAGTAGGAGAGTACACTACCCAAGCCTCTTATGTGATATTCAAGGTGTATCAATTAGCACCATCCACAAAACTGAAATAGGTGGTCATCTATCCATTTTAAATATAATACTACGTAAGCATGTTTGTGAAAGACACATCCTACATTAAGACTAAAACCACACTTAAAAACTACACACAACACTCTATAAAAACTATATAAAAAAAACCTATGTTAGATGTCCTAGGCATAGTATTTTTTAAGGTAGATCCCATTGCGAGGCTCTCCTAGGGGTATCCCATCATAATCTCCTTTCTCTAATAAACGATTAACAATGTAAGATGCATTCCACATAGATTCCAGTTTTTCAGCTCCCAACTTATCATGTTTCTACTCGTAATTCAAGACCAAGTCACCTTCGTTAAAAGAGAGAGGTTGAATGTATCTGTCATATTGGGATTTAATCCATCATTTATGCACAACATTTTCTAAGGTATCATCCCAACGGGTATCATCAATATTATTTAAATATAAGAAACATTCTTCTTCCATAGTGGTGTTGGGAAACAATTCTACAACATGTTTCCATGGGTGCTTCACTTGTTGGCCAATATCCTATCACGTTAGTTCATATTGTGGGTTTTAAAATTATCAAAAATTGAACCAATATATTGGAGGTATTGGGGGGATGAGGGGTTTAAGGTGGGGGTGGGTAGGGTGGTTTATAAGGATTTATGTATAAAAAGGGGTGTGGAGGAGGTTTTAAGTATTGGGAGGGGGTTTCAACAAAAATATTTTAGGTCAATATCTCTCAAAATTAAGGGTATTCTTTAATATCCCATGATCGCACGTGCTATGTGAGAGGTTCACTAACTGAAGTCCTCATGCGTGTTTCAGAGAAGGGATTTTGCACTTTATAGGGATAATGGCCTCCAACCCATACACCAACTGAAATGGTGTGAATCCAGTGAATGTCTTGACGATGTTATTGTATCCCCATAATGAAGAGAATAGTTGTAAATGCCAGCTCGATTTGGCTCTTCCTACCATCCATTGAAGCATATTTTTTAACACCTTATTGATAGCTTAAACCTCGCCATTGGCCTGCGGATAATAGGGTGTGGATTTTCCATGGTGGAAACCTATATTAGAACTCAATTTTGACATCATCTTATTTTGAATGTGTGAACCATGATCGGTCACAATGTCCCAAGGAAATCCAAACCTAGTGATAATATGGTTGAATAGAAATAGAGCATTTGTTTTTCCATCTTCGACTTATGTAGGAATAGACTCAACCAATTTAGTAAAATATTTCGTGTCCAAAATAATGTAACCATGCCCCCTAGTTGAGGAAGGATTACAGTTCACAAAGTCAATGCTCCATTTTGCAAAGGGACCAACTGCTATGACAGGATGTAACAAAGCAGGGTGGGTGTGCTTTTATGATGTAAAAAGCTGACAAGGAGAGAATTTTTTTATGGCCTCCATAGAATATTTAAAGATCAAGGGAAGAAATTACCCAATGCATAATATTTTCTAGGAATTAGCCTTCTCATAAAGATGACCATCACAAGCTGCATAGTGGCAGTCATTCAATACCATTTCATCCTCCTCGTGAGTTAAGCGATTCCATAAAATTGCATCAATACCATGACGGTACAATGCATCATTAATGATAAGGTATTACTTAGCATGATGATGAATAAAACGACATTCATCTTAGGTTGCATTGGGATTAAATCATTGTGTCTAGAGATAGAGAATTAAGTCTCCATACTAGGGGCCAGACGTACTAATGAGGAACAATGATTCATCTAGAAATGAGTCAATGGGATTTTTTTCCTTAGTAATATGAGGAAGGTCACATGTAAGATCCATGAAGATAAGAGACTTCTTAGAACTAGATTTCACAAATTCTAAATCAAATTCCTGGAGAATGAAAATCCAATGAGAGTATTTCCCCCTAAGCACCTGACAATTCAAGATATAATACATGGGTTTAGAATCTTCATATATCGTGGTTGTTCGAAGAAATATGTAGTGACAAAATTTATGGACTACGGTGACCATGGCTAGAGCTAATTTCTCTAGATGTGAGTATTGGGTTTTAGATTCTAAAAGACTCTTACTTAGGTAGTAGATCACATGTTCATGATCGTTCTCATATTTTTGAACAAAAAGCATGTCAATGGTGGAAAGGGATGAAACCACATACAAGGAGTAGTCCTTGGTATAATTGGGTGGTTACAAGATGCGCACATGCGTGATGGAATTTTTGAGACTATTGAATGCATGTTGTACTAGGTCATCCCAAATTATGGGGGTGTCCTTATTTAGTAAACGCATGAAAATATGGGTTTTCTCAGCATAGTTATAGACGAACCAACATAAAACATTTTCTTTCCCTTGCAAAATTTTGATTTCTGTAACGTTTGTAGGGGCAGGTAGAGCCAATATGGCTTTGATTTTCAGAGGGTCTATATAGATGCCATCCTTGGACATAATGAAACCAAGTAGTCTACTCGAATCAACATAGAAAACACACATGTATGGATTCAACCGTATGTTGTAGTGGCGACATCTGATAAAAATAGATCTCCAATGATCAACATGGTGATCCTGCTGCTACGAATGAGCATAAATGTCATCAATATATGGTTCCATGATGTGTTTTATGTCATGGAAAGAATAATACATGGAACATTGAAAAGTAGCACCCGCATTCTTTAAATCGTAAGGTAACTTCTTATAGGAAAAGGTCCCCATGGGAAAATAAAATTCATTTTGTATTGATTAGATGTGACTATCTCTATATCATTGTAGATGAAAAATCCATCCATGAATGAAAAGATGATGTGTTTAGAGAAGTTATCAATGATTTGATCAATGTATGGGTGGGGAAATTGTCCTTGGGACAAGCCCAATTAAGGTCCCAAAAATCGATACAAACCCTAATGGTTCCCTATTTTTTGTTTACAGGGATAATGTTAGAGATCTTTTGATGTCCCTGAACCTTGAGATAATGCCAAAGGTGATCAAATTAAGACTAGCTTAAGTTTAAGAACAATGGATATAGATAAATTACTATTGATCTCACTAACCATTCACCAAATAAATCAAAACTTTTAATTCTAAAGATTGAATTATAGCTAAAGTTGTGACACTTAATGATTTAATTATGACACTTAATTAAATAATTAATTGTGACACTCAATTAATAATTTCATAAGTGCAATTCAAAGGTTGTAATTGAAAAAAGAACATCAATAATACATGATAAACCTCATAATCGGTGTGAATAGCTAATTTATGTATTTTTTATTTGTTTGATAGCATAGTTTATACATAATAAGGTATTGATGCCATTGATTATTTGCAACTTAGTTTACTTTTTTGGTGATATTATGTGTGTGCTGTTAGTGAGAATAAAGAGAAATAAAAAACCAATATCATGGAACATCCATAGGATGCAATCTACAGACACACCGAAACCATAATAAACAAAGAACTCTGTCTGCAACTTCAGCCCTCAAAATATGCTCTCGATGACTGCCCCCTACAATCATCTCTCACTAATAAAAACCAGACCATATGAATGCCACCCTCTAGCCATCAATTGCTTTTACATATAGAATACATCACTCATCCTCAGATCTACAAGGAAGAATAGATATGCAAATAAATGATTTACAATCAAATGACAGGTGCGCTCATCTTGGCACCAAAAACCTGTCCGACCAAAACAAACATATATTAGACATCCAAAAATATTTTTCAATGAAATGAAAGGTGGTGTTCACTGGTAATGCTACTCCATATGCAATGGAATGGGTCTCACAAAAAATTAATTACCATATATGGTCGAACCAGATCATATGGTTGCACCCCTCTCAATACAATAGAGCCAAAATTACAATTTATTATTAAGAGGAAGAAGAATAGAAAGAAGGTTATGATAAGAGAAAATCAATTCCATATTATATGAGATTCATCCTTTCTCCATGCAGATCCTAAAATTCAATAAATGAACACTCAGAAAACTAATCGGCCATCATTGCACATATACCAAATAAAATAATGTAATGAAAACATAACATAATAGAAATACTTAGCTCAAAATATGGGTAGTTGGCTGTAGTAGGAAAACTTTCCTCCCAGTCGTAGACATCATTAAGCCTTCCTCACTTGAACAGGTGACCCCCGAGCTGAGACCATGGATCCACGGGTAGAGGCTTACTTAATCTCACTACTCTCAAAACTACCTCTTCCTAGAGACACAATGCTTCCCACTACTACTTTCCTATACATCTCCACTTCCTATGGGATGCGACCTCGCTCTCCATTCCCATTTCTTGGATTTATGTGTGAGAACCTAGAATAGTAGAGGGATAGAATGGAAGAAAAGGGAAACAAATAGACTCACTATATGTCTCAACACACTCTCAATAATTTCAACATTCGAACACGGTTAGATAGCATAAGTGTTAGTTTTTCAACATTAATCTAGCATTGTTAGGATCTTTAACTGAGAGAATAACAAGCACATCAATCAAACACAAGAGACAATGAACACAGTGTTTTTCCTCAGGGAAACCATAAATGGAGAAAACCCCACAACTTCCTCAAAGATAGAATCAGAACCAAAATATAAAATCCCAAAATAGTAAGTGACCTTCGACAGTAGTATCCTTCTTCTTATCTAGCCCCAGTGTCTTCTCCTTCCTCAACTATGCACTACACTTGAGTGTGTATGATTTGTGTGCTAAATAGAGACTCTAGATGTCTATTTATACTAATCCCAGCATGAATAAAACCCTACCAGGGCCAACCTCTACTAGGAGAGTCTAATAACCCTAGTTCCTCGGAACTGCAGGGACTTTAACCCTTAGACAATCAGAGGGTTACCCACTATGACTTGTCAGGAATTATTTACATTATAGATCCTCCTGATTGGAACATCGTGGCATGACAACATGACTCAATTACATAATATATACATCCCGGAATAAACATCGGGTTACAAGACATAAGATACATAGATGAATACATTCTGAAGTTACAAATACATCAACACTCCCTCTTAACTAGGAAGGTATTATTTTGACACAATTTTTAGCATTGGTCTTCTTCTCTGCATCAACTGGATCATCTCGTCATCTTCAAGTCTTCTTAGTATTCAAGTCTTCTTCATCTTCGAGTCCTCAATTCATCTTCTTCTTCAAGTATTCTTCATCTTCGAGTCTTCAAGTCATATTCTTCTTCTTTATCACAGGATATGCATCATCATGACTATTGGCTCATCACTGCTAGATCATCACTCGATCTGGATCATCATCAAGTTTGGATAATCTCATCTGGATCATCTCATCTGGATCATCATCACAACTGGATTGCCACTTGATCTGGATCATCTCATCTGGATCACTTGATCTGGATTATTATCAAGTCTGGATCATCATCATATTCTATCTCATAATGGTGTTATCTCGATTCTTCTCGTCATAGGAAGTTATACAGAGTCAATCCTATAGGCCTAACCTTCATGTAGGTATTCATCAGTGCTTATATCTGACACTTAAGTCAGAATGGCCCACCCAACTCTTACATCTGACCTCATCTTGTCAGAAAGGAATGACCAGCACTCACATTTGATGTCATCCTGTTAGAAAGGCCCAGTACTCACATCTGACCTCATCTTGTCAGAAAGGCTCAGCACTTATATCTGACCATGTGCAAGCACACCGCATCGGAAAGGATTTGCAATTATATTCGACCTCACCCTGTCAAAAAGGCACATCACTTATAGTCAACCATGCTCAAAAGCACTGCATCAACAAGGATCAGCACTTACAAACTAACCATACATGAAGCACCGCATTGGAAAGGGATTAGTACTTACAAACTGACCATGCACGAGGCACCGCATTGGAAAGGGCTCTGCACTTACAAACCGACCATGCACGAAGCATCACATCAGAAAGGGAATGCACTCACATCTGATCATGGAGGAACTAATCCTACCATTTCATCAAAATGGCCCCCAGTCCCAGACTGAGCTACCTGGTAACTGACCAGGTGCCTCCATTCCTAGAATGGCAGTTTCCCTTACATCTAACCTACTCGTCAGAATGGCCAACACTCACATCTAAAATTGGAGGAACTTAATCCTTTAACCATGATAGAATGGTTCATCCCTTACATCTGATCAAGTGGGAACACATCCCTCTATCACATCAGAATGGCTTCTCAATTCTAGACTAAGTTTTCCTGGTAACTGACTAGGTGCCTCCATTCCCAAAATGGCAGTTGATTTTATATCTATCGTACTTGACAAAATGGCCAACACTCATATCTGACATGGAAGGAACCAATCCTCTCACCATGATAGAATGTATCAACCCTTACATCTGACCATGGCAGGAACCAATCCTCTCACCATGTCAGAATGGCTATGGGTCTCATAACTTTCTCTTGGAGGAAACTTCAATTTGGAGAACACCAAGCTTCTCCCTGAAGTACTCAAACTTCAGCCTAGCCAATGGCTTCTTCAATACATCAGCTATCTATTCCTCCATTGCAACATACTGGAGCTTCACTGCTCCCCTCTGCACCATATCCCTGATATAGTGATACTTGATCTCGATATCCTTTGACTTGTCATAGAACACTGGATTCTATGACAACTTCATGCAACTCTAGTTGTCACAGTGTATACAAGTAGCATCCAACTAGAGATCAAATATATCAGATAGTAGCTTCCACATCCATACTGCCTCACAACTAACTGAACAAGCTGTGACATACTCTGCTTCAGCTATACTCAGTGCCACACAGGATTGATTCCTACTAAACCAAGAGATCACACCCGATCCCATACTGAAGCAACATCCTGAAGTGCTCTTCCTATTGATGGCACTGCCTACCCAATATGAATCAACATAACCCCCAAGGTTAATCTTCTGATTCGACTCATACTTGATCCCATAATCACCTATACCCCTCAGGTACCTCAGAATATGCTTTGTAGAAATCAAGTGAACATTTCTTGGATCTGTCAAGAACTGGCTCAAAGTGTTCATAGCAAAGCAAATATCTGGTCTCATGTTCGCCAGGTACATCAAGGACCCAATCATCTGACGATACATTGTAGAATCAATCGAATCCGATGAAGCATCACTCAATAGCTTCAGGTTTGATGCCATAGGTGTGGTCATATCCTTGCAGTTCATCATCCCAAACCTCTTCAGGATCTCTACTACATACTTCCCTTGTCTAAGGAAGATTCCATCCGTACTCTACCACACCTCCATACCTAATAAATAATGCATCATACCCAAGTCCTTCATTTCGAACTCAGCGACAAGCTTTCTCTTCGTATCAACAATCAACCCATCCATACCTATTACAAACAGATCATCTACATATAGTAGAAGCATCACTGGGTTTCCATCTTCAATCTTGTAGTATAGATTGGAATCTGCTTTACTCTTGGTAAAGCCCAAACTGGATAGAAAGTTGGAAATTCTTCCATACCAAGTCCTAGGTGCTTGTTTCAAACCTCACATGGATTTCTTCAATCTGCATACATGAGACTCCCTATCATGTGTCTCGAAACCGAGTGGATGCTCCACATACACTTCCTCTTCTACTACACCATTCAAGAAAGAAGTCTTGATCCATCTGGTGTATCTTCCATTTCATCACTGCCGCCAGAGCTAGTACTGATCTGATGGAAGTGTATCTAGCTATAGGTGCAAAGGTTTCTTCATAATCTATTCCTTCTTTTTGAGAGAACCCTGAGCCACAAATCTTGCTTTATATTTTTCAATGCTACCATCTGCAGCATGCTTGATCTTGTAGATCCATTTGGAAGTTACAATTTACTTCCCTTCTAGTCTTGGGACAACATCCCAAACATCTGTCTTTATGATATATTGATATTCTTCGATCACAACATCCTTCCATTCTTTCCATTATGTCGCTTCTTCATAACTGGAAGGTTCTTTGCCATGATCTGGTCCTCTTTCTTTCTCTATGATTCTCTTCTAGAGCCCCATATCTTTTCACACCTTGGATAAGTTCTCGTACCCAAGCAAGTTTCCTCTTATGAGGATTCTTCCCCAGAGGTGGATCTACAAGTCTTTATGGTTCTTCAAATTCTCGATCTTCTTCTTGAATTTCTTCATTCATGGTTGTGTCATGAATTCTGGGTGCTTCTGCTTCTTCAGGTTCTTCAGCAGGTCTCTTTCTGGATTTGTTGTAAGTTGTGTTTGCATCAAATGTCACATCCTTGCTGATGTCAATCTTCTTGTATCTTGGGAAATAGATTCTGTAAGCCTTCGAGCTTTCGGAGTATCCCATAAATATACCCTTCTTTCCTGAAGGATCTAATTTTTCTCTCTTCTCTTTTGGAATGTGTATGTACATAGGACAACCGAATATTCTGAGATGGCTTACTTCTGGTTTCTTTCTAGAGAAGACTTCTTTAGGAGTCTTGTTCTCGTGTACTCTATGTGGAGTACGGTTCTGTACATACACTGCTGTTCTAGTAGCTTCCGCCCAAAGATGCATAGGAAGATCTTGATCATGAAGCATATCTCTTGCAGCTTCCATGATAGTTATCTTCTTCCGTTCCACAATCCCATTCTGTTGAGGATTATAAGGAGTGGACAACTCCCTCTTAATCCCTGATTCTTTACATAGCTCTTTGAATTCACTTGAAGCGAATTCTCCGCCATTATCTGATTGAAAATTCTTGATCTTCTTTTCAGTGTGGTTCTCGATCAAGGATTTGAATTCCTTGAATTTTCTGAATACTTCATCTTTTTTCTTCATGAATTAAACCCATTTCTTCCTAGAAAAGTCATCAATAAAAGAAACATAGTATGCATACGTGCTTATTGAGCTTGATGACATAGGACCACATACATTGGAGTGGATGATTTCCAAGATTCCTTTTTATTTGATTTCACTACTTGGAAATGTCTTCTTTGTGTTCTTTCCTTTCGCACATCCTTTGCAGACCCCATCATGTTTTTCTTGCATTTCTAGAAGACCCTCAACAACTTTTCTTACAAGAGGTAGTGCTCTATAATGCACATGTGCAAGCCTTCTATGCCAAATTTCACTTGGATCTACTGTGTCATGGACCAAATCTTGTTCTGGATGGCCCTTCAATTTGTACAAACCTCCTTCTTGTTC
This sequence comes from Pseudotsuga menziesii, assembly GCA_001517045.1. NCBI lineage: Eukaryota > Viridiplantae > Streptophyta > Pinopsida > Pinales > Pinaceae > Pseudotsuga > Pseudotsuga menziesii. The sequence goes on from LPNX010149935.1 coordinate 231,039, forward strand.
ACCAATCACTATTGCATCATCAATAGTCTTTCCTTTTGGCCACATGATGACTTGACCATCTATGAATGCAACCCTCATTCCTTTTGCATCCAATGTTGATATGGAGAGAAGGTTGTTCTTGAGTCTTGGCACAAAAAATGCTTCCTTCATTGTTATAGACTTTCCAGAGTCTAGCTTATAGGAAGATTCCCCACTCCCTTTTATTGGATATTGGTAGTCATCTCCTAGCTTCACCTTGTGAGGTGATTCATGTTCTGAGAGTTTCACAAAGGATTCCTTGAATCCAGTCATATGTTTGGAAGCCTCACTGTCTATAAGTCAATCATCACTTCCATGAGTAATGTTACCTGTGAGAGCGGAGATCAAAACATATTCATCCTCGCTTGAAGAATATTCACTTTCATATCCGGTTCTCTTTGATGAAGGTTCATCATCCTCTGCAGCATGAGCATGATGTCTTTTCTTGTGTCCCTTCTTCTTGTGAGAGATACTTTTGTTCTTAGGAAAATCTCTAGCAAAGTGTCCTTTTTCATCACATGTATAGCAAATGTACTTAGACCTATCTCTAGGCTTTCCAGAGTTATTTCTATGATGAGAGTACTTACTTCTATGATGCCTGGATCTAGAATTATTGGATTGTACTGTGAGAGCTTGATCTTCACTTCCCATCTTCTCTTCTCGAGCTGCTATACAAGATTCTTCTTCACAACATTCTTTCCACAATCTGCTGAACTTGACTAACTTCTTTCTAGCACAGATCCCTTGAATAAAAGAGTCCCATGTCCTGGGGAGACCATTCAAGGTGGTCATCACAATTTCTGCATTCTCCACTTCTTCATCTACTACTTCCAATTGTTCCTTGATCTAAGAAACCCTTGTGAAGTAATACTAGATGGTCTCTGCATTCTGTATCTTCACATTCTTCAGTTGATTCCTCAGAGTCATCTTTTGGTTTATGTTCTTCCCTTCAAACAATTTGGTTAGGGCATCAAACATAGCTTTAGGTGTCTTAAGGGAGGACACCTATGGGATAATGTGATCCTTAATAGAATCAGCAATGATCCTATTTTCCATAACCATCTTCTTCTTATGTAAGGCCTTAGCCTCATCTCCCTCTGGAACTGGAACCTCCTCATGGATGTAGGAGTCTAACTCATTTTCTTCCAGGACCAGTGAGATCCTATACTTCCAGGCTCAGAAGTTATCAACTCCCTCAATATTTTCATCAATCTTGGTATGATGAGACATCTTAAACTGAGAACCTGAAATGGAAATACAAAAGATTTATATCTTACCAGGTCAAGATGTCGGATCTGGATTTGGAGCTGAAATCCTGCAGTACTAGATTAGGAGCAAATTAGGGTTTTTCTTTCCTGGAGTTCTATCCACCCAAATGCCTTGAAATTTATCCCTAAATTTTATTTTGGGGAGGAGATCAATCCAGGCCCAGTCTCACTGAAAATTTACTCTTCTGTGAAAAGCCCTAATTTTCAGCAGTAGTGTCAGGTCCAAAACTGAAAATCCTCAGAATTGGATTCTACTTCGACAGAAAGATGCGCCCTAAGGAGGAGAGTTATTCCACCTTTCTTTTGCTGAAAATATGTGGAGGAAGATCCATAAGAGAGGAATCCCTATTTCCCACAGCTGCACAGTGTCTTATTCTTAGGTTAGCTCTAAAACCATGTTAGTTTTTCAACATTAAGCTAGCATTATTAGGATCTTTAACTAAGAGAATAACAAGCACATCAATCAAACACAAGAGACAATGAGCATAGCGTTTTTCCTTGAGGAAACCATAAATGGAGAAAACCCCTCAACTTTCTCAGAGATAGAACCAGCACCAAAATAGAAAAGCCCAAAATAGTAAGTGATCTCTGACAGTAGTATCCTTCTTCTTATCTAGCCCAGTGTCTTCTCCTTCCTCAACTATGCACTACACTTGAGTGTGTATGAGTTGTGTGCTAAATAGAGACTCCAGCTCTCTATTTATACTAATCTTGGCATGACTAAAAACCTACTAGGTCCGACCTCTACTAGGAGAGTCTAATAACCCTAGTGTCCCAGAACTGCGAGGACTTTAACCCTTAGACAATCGGAGGGTTACCTACTATGACTTGATAGGACTTGTTTACATTATAGATCCTCCCGATCGGAACATCAAGGCATGAAAACATGACTCAATTACATAATAGATACATCCCAGAATAAACATCGGGTTACAAGACATAAGATACATAGATGAATACATTCCGAAGTTGCAAATACATCAACAATAAATCACATGGTCCAAAGCTCAAGATTTACTTCAACAATGATATGGTATATGAATTTATAGCACAAGGAGGTAAACTCTAACCCAAAGGGATCAACCCAAATTAGAGAAAGGTAAGGTTTAAGCTTCATCATAGATAATTAACTTGTATTAGTGGAGTGGTGGCTTAGTGAAAAGATTCCCTTTCCCTAATTAGCACCATGAGGAGGAGTTACCCAAAAAGTAAGAAGTGGAGCCATGAAGAGCAAATGGAGGCACACTGATGCATAAAGGGGGTTACAAAACATCAAGTAGGTCGAAATAGGTGAGAGAGCAAATCCAATAGGGTCATAAATATCATGGAAGCACAAAAATAGGCTCATTAATGCATGGTGTAAGAGTGGAAGCTATAAAATAGCTTACAATCCCTAAAAACTAGGAAAAGGGCTTATAATGACCATAAACACATAAATGTGAGGGAATATTTTCCCAAGGAGGGATCCCTAGGAAATAGGGGCCCACTAAGGTGTGCACAATATGCAATATTAACTCCAGAGTCCATAATTATTCATAATAGGGTTCATTGTACAAGGTTTGGGTGACCAACATTATTAATCTCACCAAAGTGCAAATATGAATTGGGATAGACAAAGTTAAGTCAACAACAAGTTATAAGGTGCTAGGTATGTCCCAATTCTGTTGTAAAGCAATGTATCCTATTGATAGGGTTTAAGAGGCCATCAATGTACTGGGGTTGAAAGGTGGATGTATAATGTTCAACAAGTATATATAAACAAGATTTAGAGATTAGAATGGTTCATAACTTAGACAAATGAAGGTTGATCCAAGTATCCCTTCAATCCTCTTCTTGCTCATCTCGCTCCTCTTGCTCCAAGAAACATACAAAACGAATTATACCTTCCTCAAACCAATATGACCACATATAAACAAATGATAATCAAATAAACTTGAAATAATGATCTAATTAACATCATCATATGAGCATAAACAGAGTTTCAATAACACATTGAACAATTATTTAGGAAGAAGAATGACATCACATCTTTATTAATCTTGAAAATAAGTACAAGTATACCTTCTCTTCAAGTTTGGCACCTCATGAAACCTTTATTTAGTTTTGTTGCTTCTCTTCTCCAAGGAAATAAGCCTTCAAGCTCTGCAACACAAGGGGATGATCACTAGGGAAAAGGTGTGGGAAAAGAGAGTCCCAATTCCTCCAGCATAATGATGCAAAGATTCAAGTCTCCTCTTGTGGACCTCCCTACCTCTATTTATATGCTTAATGAAGATTTAGAGTTGAAGACAAAGTAGTTACAACTGAAGGAGTCAGTTGCATAGCTACCCAAACTACCCAACTTACCCGAATTTCAAT
>LPNX010149935.1:235278-247080 GCA_001517045.1 Pseudotsuga menziesii
GGAAACACGCGTACACATCAAAAAAATCATTTTTAGGGTATTTATGGGCATTTTCAGACTTTGGTGTCTTCTAGAAAGTTTTAGCTAACAAAAATGCCATTCCAACAGTGCAAATCCAGATATGGGTCCTCCAAGTTAGGTGTTTTTCAGTGACTTTCAATGACTTTCATGAAGTGTCATCATGGAAGTGTCGACATGCGATGAAATCATGGGAAAGTGATCATAGGTAGAGATGTGTCATTTTGAGCTATAACAAATTCCCCCTCACTCTGTGGAATCCATGGCCCCCCATACTCCTTTAGTTTCCTTTGTTGATCCAATTGTTTATTTAATCAATCATTAACAATATTCAAAGATATCATAGATGCTAGTAATACCATTAACATCAATAGTAGTGACAAAGTCCAAAGTCTTGTTATCAAAAATTAATAATAAGTGCTTAATCAAATTAATCATGAAAAGGAATATAATTCGACAATCATATAAAATATCACAAGTACATAATTCAAAAGAACATAAGTCAAATGAAGGATCATAATTTTGGGGCCTAACAACTGGGGTATTGCATCTCCCTCCCCCTTAAATAATGCATCGTCCTCGATGCATATTACATACATGCCACAAAATTTCAAAATATATGAAGGTATGCTTCCCTCATGGTATCCTTTATCTCCCAAGTGGCATCCTCAGGATGGTAATGGGTCCATTAGACCTTTACCTACCTGATTTCTTCATTCCAAAGCAGCTTGACCTTGCTGCCCAAAATGGAAACAGGTTGTACCAGAAAATCCCTTTCTAGTTCCACCTAGATCATAATCCATTTAATCACCTGATTAGTACCATATATATATATATATATATATATAATAAAAGAACTCTAGTTACCTAGATCACATTCCAATCAATTGCATGGTTAGTATCAAGTATATACTTTTTCAATAAAGAAACATGAAACGCATTATGTACTCTAATGAAATTGGGTAGGGCCATCTCATAAGAAATAGGTCCTATCTTACCTAATACCTCAAAAGGTACACAATATCTGGTGGCTAGCTTGGAGCAATTTCCTAAGTTTAAGGAACTCTTCTTGGGTCTGACTTTCAAAAACACATGATCCACAACTTGAAACTGTATGGTGGTCTTGTTCTGATTTGCATAACTTTTCTTCCTATATTGAGCTACCTTTAGATTCTTTTTTATATTAACCATCTGATCCTTCATATCCTTTAATAATTATGGTCCAACGATGACTCTATCCATCAGGTTATCCCAACTGATGGGAGTATTTCACTTCCTTCCATAGATGGCCTCGAAAGGAATCATATTCAAATAGGAGTGATATCCATTATTATAAGAAAATTCAACCAAGTGTAAATAATCTTCCCACTTAGATGGTTGATCCATCACATACATCCTTAACATATCTTTAACTACTTGGTTAACTCTTTCTATTTGTCCATCTGTCTGAGGGTTGTATGTTGTACTCATGTTTAGATTTGTACCAAACCCTTTGAACAATCCTTTCCAAAAGTTAGAAGTAAACTTTCAATATCTATCTAATATGATAGCCTTCGGAATACCATGCAATATGGCTACTTCTTTCATGTAAATATTTGCAATGTTAGTTGCTTTGTGATTTGTCTTTACTGGAACGAAGTGTGCTTCCTTAGTAAAATTATCTACCACAACCATGATCGCATTATTTTTCAATATCATCTTAGGTAACTTGGTGATGAAATCCATCGTCACTACATCCCATTTCCATTCTGGTATAGGCAAGGGCTGCAACAATCCCATTGGATGTTGACGCTCAACTTTAACTTTTTGATGTTCCATGCACCTAGCTATATATTATGCAACATCATTCTTCATCCTTGTCCAATAGTATTGTTTCCTTACTGCTGCTACTATTTTCTAATAACCCAGATGTCCAACATAAGGGACATCATGTGTTTCCTTCAGAACCATCTTCCTTATATCTCCAACATTAGGAACATAAACTCTATATTTGTGCATGAGTATCACATTTTATTTAAACTTATACTTATCAAATTTCTTTGGAATTTTTTGTTATTTCAACCATTCTTTCACCTACTAATAAAGTTCATCTATAACACTAGCTTCAATGATCTTATCCTTCAAATCTGATGTGCTAGTGCTGATAGTTGCTACATGCATCACATGCATCTTCCCACTAAGCGCATCGGCTACTTTAGTTTCCTTACCTTTGATATGCTTGATTTCAAATTCATATTCACGTAATAACTCCATCCACCTCCTTTGTCTTTCATTCAAATTAGGCTGCTCAAACAAGTATTTTAACCCATCATGGTCAGTTCTCAACTCTAACTTTTTCCCCATTAGATAATATCTCCACATATTCAAATCATGGATGATAGATGAAAGCTCTAAGTCATCGATGGCATATTTCTTCTCATGTTCCTTAAACTTTCTAGATTCATAATTGATCAGATGCCCATCCTACATTAACACTACACCAATTCCTTGCTTGCATCTATCTGTCCATACACCAAATTTTTCTTCGCGGTCTGCAAGTTTTAGTACTGGTGCATTGGTAAGCATTTCCTTAAGTTTTTGAAAATTATTTTCACACTTAGAAGTCCAATAAAACTTCACACATTTATTTTGCAAAGATGTGATACGATGAGCCAACTTCGAGAATCCTTTGATGAAGATTCGGTAGTATCCAAACAACCCCATGAAGGATCTGAATTCTGGTCCATTCTTAGGTGTTGACCATTCCATAATGGCTCTTATATTCTCAGTATCTACTGCAACACCTTCTTCAGAGATGATATGCCCTAGGTAGTGGATTCTTCATTGATAAAAAGAACACTTGCTTAATTTGGCATACAATTGATGTTCTCTAAGCACTTGCATTACTATTCTTAGATGTTCTTCATGCTCTTATTTTGTCTTGGAATAGATAAGGATGTCATCCAAGAATACAATCACAAACTTGTCTAAGTACTTTATGAAGACTCCATTCATTAAACATATGGATACTGCAAGTGCATTTGTTAAACCAAAAGGTACTACTATGAACTCATAGCGTCCATACCTTATTTTGAATGTTGTCTTATTAATATCCTCTTTCTTAATTCTAATTTGGTAGTATCCGGACCTCAAATCTATTTTTGAAAACACCTTGTCTCCTCTCAAGTGATCAAACAAGTCATCAATTCTTGGTAAGGGGTACTTTTTTTTAACCGCTGCTTTGTTCAATTCCCTATAATCTATACAAAGTCTTAGAGTTCCATATTTCTTCTTCATAAATAACATAGGAGCTCTCCAAGGTGAAACATTGGGCCTTATGTACCCTTTCTTTAGTAACTCCTCTAACTGCATTTGTAATTCCTTTAACTATGGAGTACTCATTATATAAGATGATTTAGGTGAAGGTATTGTTCCTGGCACCAAGTTGATAGAAAAATCAATGTCCCTCTTATGAGGTATTCCTGGCGATTCTTGAAATATATCTGCAAAATTTTGTAGTATTGGATAATCCTACAACTCTAGCTCTTTTCCTTATTTTGATTCTTCCACATGAATTGCATATAATTGGCATCCCTTCATAAGACATTTATTCAATTTTAGAGCTATGATATGCCTTAAAGATATGGGTCTAGGTATTCCTTCTATTGTCACTTGGTTCCCTTCTTCATCCAAACAAATATACATTTTATTATGGAAATCCAAAACTACATGGTGTGCATCCAACCAATCCATGCCAATCAATACATCATATGACCCCAAGGGTATGATGTTAAAGTCTTCAAATTTTTTCATTCCATTCATTTCTAAAGGACACACTTTTACAAAATCAGTGATTTTCCTCTTGGCTCCTATAGCTAACTGTACTAGACTTGCTATTTCAAGTTTACTTTTCTTCAAATGACATTTCTCAACAAGATTAGCTGAAATGTAACTACTGCTAGCTCCTGAATCAATTAAAATAGTTATGGTTTTATTAGCAATCTTACCTGCTACTTTAATCATTTGGGATTGGTGGTCAGCTTTCCTCCCATCTAGGGATGCATAGATCCTTTGAACACTTCCACCTACATCTCCAACATTTGAAGCCTCTTGAATGTGGTGAAGGTTATTTTCATTATGTGCTCACTGACTGACAAAGTAATTTTCCTTGCATGTCCAACATTCCACAAGTGGTGTTTCCCCTAAAGGATACTCCTTTGATTGTCCTTATTGGTAAGATTTATTGTTTTTGAACTTTGAAGGATGGAAAACTTTATTTCCCTTCTCTTGCTTGTTCTTCTTCATATCCTTCCAATTCTTCTAATATGGGGCCTTGCTCTTATTTTTTACATATAAGTTTTTTTCCTTCCAGATGGCATCCTTAAGGTTCTTTGGTCTATCATAATGGATTTTATCTCTATAAGATTCAGGAAGGCCACTTAGGAACCTTTTAATCTTTACCTTCTCATCTTTGATGAAGTCATCATAAATAAAAAATTCTAGAAACTTTTTCTCATAGGCCTCCATAGTCATGCTTCCCAACTTAAGCTCAAAACATCCCCCCATCTTCTTATCATAGTAGTTTTTAGAGAGGTATTTTTTCTGAAAGTATTTCTTAAAATTCCTCCAAGATATTTTGTCTTCATCGATGTCTTTCAACTTAAACAATTGATCCCACCAGATAGATGCTTTACGTTGCAGGTGTTATATGGATACTCTTTCCTCCATATTAGGTGTATATTGATGAAACTGAAAGAATTTCCTAAGTCCTAACAACCATGATTAGGCATCTTATCCCTATTTTACTTCTCCACCAAAAGTTTGGGGATTTATTCTTCTCAACTCTCCTACTAGTTCATCCCGGGTAAACCTCCTCTTCTTGTATCTCACTGGATATCTTTCAGGGCTGCTTTGTGTACTGCTTTATGCATACCCATTCTTTCTGTCTGAGTGATAAGGTCTCCTTGAAGATGATCTAGACCTCACATAACATATTTTATGACTCTTTCCAGCGGATCTTTGTATGGTATTCAATGATTGTATATCATTCATAATCTGCTCTTCGATATGGATTATTCTTTCATTATCGTCTCTACACTTCCTCACTGAATCCTCCAAAATTAATGGTTCATTTCTCCTCTTATGTCTGATTGACCTTCTTCCCTCAACAAAACCCTCTTTGGGACTATATGGTCTCTGTCCTTCCTCAAGATCTATCCCCAATATTTGACTTACTACTGTTGAGATTTTACTTTTTGAATACTTAGTTTTCACAGGTTTGATTAAAATATCAATTGTAGTGGTCACACTACTTGCTCAACCAATCACTGGGAACTACAATGTGTTCATCATTAACATTCTATTAGTAAACTACAAATTAGTATAATTTCATTATCATTAAAAAAACTACTATTCTTCTTGTTTATAAAGTAACTAGCCATCATTTATAAGTTACAATCTACCTAGTTGGACAAGGGGGGGGAGTAGAAATCCTTCCAATATTTCTCCTTATTGGATGAACTTCAGTTCCATAACCATCCCAATCTAACAGTTTAATTAACTAAATCACATGTGAAATTATATTAAGGTGCATGCATCCAAGCTACCTGATGCAAATGCATGCTTACAAGGTGACTTGAAACTTCACAGAAGGCCCAACGACCACAGTGTTGAAACCTTAAGCTCTAATACCACTTGTGATGTCCATGAGCCTTGAGATAATACCAAAGGTGATAAAATTAAGACTAACTTAAGTTCAAGAACAATCGATATAGATAAATTACTATTGATCTAACTAACCATTCACCAAATAAATTAAAACTTTTAATTCTAGAGATTGAATTATAACTAAAGTTGCAACACTTAATTATTTAATTACGCCACTTAATTAAATAATTAATTGTGACACTCAATTAATAATTTCCTAAGTGCAATCCAAAGGTATTAATTGAAACAAGAACATCAATAATACATGATAAACATTATATTCATTGTGAATAGATAATTTATGTATTTTTGGTTTGTTTGATAGGATAGTTTATAAATAATCAAGTATTGATGCCATTGATTATTTGAAAATTAATATACTTTTTTGGTGTTATGTGTGTGTGTTTAGTGACAATAAAGAGTAAGAAAAACCACATATCATGGAACATCCATAGGATGCAATCTATAGCCACACCGAAACCATAGCAAACAAAGAACATTAGTTTCAACTTCATCCCTCAAAATCGTCTCCCGATGATTGTCCCCTACAGTCATCTCTCACTAATAAAAATAAGATCGAATGGTTGCCCTCCTCTATCCATCGATTTATTTTACATATAGAATGCATCACTCATCATCAAATCTGAAACTAAGAAAAAATATGGAAACAAATTATTTACAATAAAATGGCAGGTGCTCTCATCTTGGCACCGGAAAACGCCTGGACCAAAACAAACATATCTTGGTTATCCAGAAATCTTTTTCAACAAAATGAAAGGTGTTGTTCACTGGAAACACCACTCTGAACACAATGGAATAGGCATCACAACATGTAAATTTTCTTATATGTTCAAACCATATCATATGGTTGCGCCCCTATTAATACAATAGAGCCAAAGTTACAATTTTGTATTAAGAGGAAGAAGAATAGAAATAAGGTAACGAGAATAGAAACTCAAATCCATATTATATGAGATTCATTCTTTCTCCATGCAAATCCTAAAATTAAATACATTAACACTCAAAAAACCAATCACCCATCATTGCACATATACCAAATAAAATAATGTAATGAAAACATAACATAACAGAAATACTTATCTCAAAATATGGGCAACTGGCTACAGCAGGACAACCTTCCTTCCAGCCATAGAAACTGTCAATACTTCCTCACTTGAATAGGTCACCCTTGATATGATACCATGGATCCATGGGTAGAGGCTTACTTAGTCTGACTACTCTCGATACTAACTCTTGCGAGAGACACAATGCTTCCCACTACTACTTTCATGTTCGTCTCCACTTCCTATGAGATGTGACCTAGCTCGCCATTCCCATTTCCTGGATTTCTATGTGAGAACCTGGAATAGTAGAGTGATAGAATAGAAGAAAAGGGAAAAAAATAGACTCACTCTAAGTATCAACACACTCTCAATAATTTCAACATTCCAACATAGTTAGATACCATAAGTCACATGGTCCAAATCTCAAGATTAACTTCAACAAGGATATGGCATATGAATTTATAGCATAAGGAGGACAACTCTAACCCAGATGGATCAACCCAGATTATAGAGACGTAAGGTTTAAGCTTCATCATGGATAATGAAATTGAATTATTGGAGTGGTGTCTTACTCAAAATATCCCCTTTCCCGAATTAGCACCATGAGGAGGAGTTACCCAAAAACTAAGGAGTGGAGCCTTTAAGAGCACATGGAAGCACACAAATGCATAAAGGGGGTTACAAAACATCAAGTAGGTCGAAATAGGTGATAGAGGGCATCCAATAGGGTCATAAATATCATGGAAGCACAAAAATAGGGTCATCAATGCATGGTGTAATAGTGGAAGCTAGAAAATAGCTTACAACCCCTAAAAACTAGTAAAAGGGCTCATAATGACCATAAACACATAAATGTGAGGGCATATTTTCCAAAGGAGGGTTCCCTAGGAAAGAGAATCCAAATAAGGTGTGCACAATATGTAATATTCACTCCATAGTGCATAATTATTGAGAATAGGGTTGGTTATACAAGGTTTGGGTGACCAGCATTATTAATCTCACGAAAGTGAAAATATGAATTGGGATGGAAAAAGTTAAGTCAACAACAAATTATAAGGTGCTAGGGATGTCCCCATTCCACCTCACTTTTTGGAATCCATGGTCCCCCATACTCATTTATTTTCCTTTGTTGAGCTAGTTGTTTATTTAATCAATCATTAACAATATTCAAAGATAGCATATATGCTAGCAATACCATTAACATCAATAGTAGTGCCAAAGTCCAACGTCATGTTATCAAACATTAATAATAATTCCTTTATCAAATTAATCATGCAAAGGAACATAATTCCACAATCATATAAAATATCATAAGCCCATAATGAAAAAGAACATAAGTCACACGAAGGCTCATAATTCTGGGGCTTGACAACTGGGGTATTACACACCCATTCAGTCAAAAGTATGGGGTAAATAAACCCATCCTTAATAAATTTTTCAATATTTTCCTTAATGGTCACTACTTTCAATGGATGAACTTGTAGGAGTTTTTAACAAACTGGTTTGGAGTCAGCGTAAGTCCTAATCTCATGAATGATGATGGCAGGATCTATCCCTGGCATTTATTCATGTGTCCAAGAAAAAATATCTCTAAATTATTTAAAAAGGGTCGTATATGACTCTATCTCTGAAGGGGAATAATTTTGGCCTATAGTGATGTTCTCTATGATTCCAGGCTTCAGCGATATATTAACCAGGACAGTCTTGGTAATGTTTCTCAAATAACCCTCGATCTCAACATCATGGATGAGTACCAGTCACTAAGGATTAGTTACGATATTGGATGAAAATGTTGTTCCAAAATGGCCCTCTATTATATGTCAATTGGGAAGGAAAGAGGACCGGTGATGATGATTTTTCCAAGGATTCTTCTCTAAAGAAATAAATTCCATAATGGACTCATCAAAGGGGAGTGTATGAAAAATATAATCCAGATATGAGGGGGTCTCTAAGAAATATGGTAGGTGATACATGTCTAAATCCACCAAAAGATGATCGTTGATGGTGGGGTGACTAGTGGATTGGATATCCTGATACATTTCTTCGAAATGGATTAATGATGTCGAATTAGTGATTGATTTCCCTGTATCTAGGGAGTCAAAGCTCGAGGTTGAGATCAAGTTCATGGATACATTCTGTGAATAAGGAGGTGGCATATTCAACGAAAACACTCATATGAGTGAAGAGTATTTCAACAGACCAACTCCTATGTTTCGGTATTGTTGAGTTAAAGAATCCAAGAGTGGAACATTATTCACAGAATTGGAATTTTTGTTTGGTGAACAAAAATATAGCTTCTCAATGGTGAAAATATTCCCTTTGAATGGGAAATGAACTACTTGAAATAGGGATGAAGCAATGACTTACATCACGTAGAACCAATTTCGACCTAGAAGAATATTGTAATCTATAGGAGCATCCACAACTTTAATGTAGATGGACACTGATTTTCCCCCAAGTTCAACTTGGATGGAGGGAAGTATTCCATAATATTGATAACAATGACCATCAAAGGCCTTTAATTTCATATGTGAGCGATTAATCTCATGAGAGTTGATATCTCTCTAATGGGATAAAGGCATGATCGAAGTCGAGGCACCCTCATCCAATACGGTATGATATATTATCTTCCCAATAAATTATGTGGATAATTGGAATGATAATTGACGAGAGAGCCTAGACATGAAATCATCCATTTTGAAAGTGATGATATTACTATTCTCAAGATCCATAGCTCCAAGGATGGAAAATAGGTTATTTCTCTATTTGGGGTAGGTTTGGAGTACTTTGAGAGTAGAGATGGCACATGGTACTTGAGACAAATCCTCAACTACATTGTAATATTGGGTTGCACGTGTGTTAGTGTTGAATACGGATTTTTGAATTGTACTCTTTGGTGGCTGGAGAATGGTATCAAGTGCAAGCTTCTTGTTATAAATTCCATTGGTAGGAGGACGGGTGGAAACTGGAGGTTTATCAGTTGAAGTATCATCATCTTTCTTGGCTAGATTCGAGTCTATGATCTTTGGCATTAATATTGACCATGTCACTAAGCATCATTTCAACTTCATCTATGGAGGATGAAGAAGACCAATGCAAGGATTCGTGGTAAATCAATTCTTGTTGTGTAGCGAAAGGATCCTTCAAAACTGTCGGAGCGGGGGTGTTTTTCATAAATTTAGTGACTTCCTCATGATGAGGAAAATACTTGGTGAAGTGGTCACCTCCACATATGAGGCAGGGGAATTTTTCCTTTCTCTTGTTTTTGGATTCAACATTAGGGTTCTATGTTTTATTATCTTCCTGTCGGTTTTCACATTTCTTGGATTTATTCTTTCCTTTGTTCTTTCCTACCAAAAATTATAAGGATTGCACCGCATTCACTTCGGTTGAAACAATAGGAGGGGAAGCAGTCTTGGGTTTTGGAACAATTTGATTAGAATTAGACACGAATGATTAGTTTCACTTTTTCAAGGATTTGGCTATTGATTATGTTTGGACAGAACCAAGAATGCCATCGAAGGTTGATTCCGATGAAGGCCTTGAAGGATCTAAAGTAGGATGAGGAGCATGAGGAATTAAATCATATAAAGTGTCTGACTAGGAATAAACCAATTCAAGGTACTTATCATGTTTGAAAGCTTACTCCTCGGTAAAAACACCTCCCATGGAAACATACCTAGAAATGGGGGGAATCAATGATTTGGTAAACCAATCGGTGAGTAACTAACAGGGAATGGGAGCATTTATCAACCTACGTCATCGTCTACACTCATGTAAATGATTAGATATATGGGTAGAAGTGGTATAGTGAAGTGAGGTCAAAAGGTCTGTACCTGTTTCATATCATATTGGAAACTGGAAATGTGTTTAAAAGGCCATTGCTAAGGTAATGAAATCCCAAAAGGAATTCTAGGTAACTCAATATATCATTTTGCAACCACACAAGTGATGGTTCTCTGAAACAAACGTAGATAGATTGAACCATCGATCAAATAATTAGATGAGCATTACAAATGATAGGTCATCACATGGTTCTTGGGGTCTTTACTGGGTTTTCCATCAATTTTTTGTATATCAAAGGGTAACTTGACAGGGATGTCTGACCACAAAGGATCATGATGGATGGGGTTGTGAATCAATCTAGATAGATCTGATAGATCTAAAGAAACAAGAAATGGTAGTTGTTGATTACGCTGAGGGTACTAGTAATACTGATAAGGAATTTGTGGACCAGTAGGGTCATAATTTGAATGATAAATGGGTGTCTTCAATGTTCCCATGAACGAATGATTAGGTGGTTAATAGACAAATGATTCTTTTAGGGGTCCCCTGTTACGAAGAGAAATTCCTATGGATTGGGGTACCACAACAGACAGCTTGACTCTAGAAATCAATCCTTTCCAATATGCAATAGAAATTAAATGTATAACACTAAAGGATCAGACCTCATACCTTATTACAGACGGTTGAAGTAGATCCCCGTTGATCTTTCCAATCTTCAGCTTGAATTGATATATTACTTCCTCAACAACAAGTAAACAATACAAGCATACTATATATCATGGTGTTAGATCTATTCTAGCATATATAATCAATAATGTAAAATCATTTGACATAATCCAATGGAGACAATATTCATTCAAACACACATTATTGGACATGAAAAGATATTTCTATTAATATAAATCAGAGATTACAATATAGATACAACCTCTGACGGCACGTTTGAAAACTGGAGAAACTGAATCCCCCACTTGAGCCTCCACCACTTCAATACTCCATCTCTCAATAGCAAGCTCACAAGCAAAAGGGAAGCTTGGGAAGAACACAAAAGTGCTCCAAGGGACAAAGGGATGCAGAATCAAGAATAAGTTCCGCCAACAATGGACTATAGTTTCTTTGCTCTCAATTCTCTCTTATGCCTTCAATGTACCTGTTAACACCCAAAAATGGTTAACTACCTCATCTACCCCATTTCATGGCTCATTCGTCCATTTACCTACCATATTTCCCTGAAAATCCCACTAAAAGC
>LPNX010149935.1:247587-270072 GCA_001517045.1 Pseudotsuga menziesii
TACCAAGGGGTTCCTTATATAGCTTTCAAAGGGATAATGAAAGGTCGAATCCGAGCTATCTCAAGGCATATGGAAGGCCAGGAGTCAAATGAGACGGATCCATGTCAAGGAAAACTCCAAAAGTATTTGGATTATGCACACATCCCGATGTACGCAGTTATAGGGGTCAAACCCGCCTATGTACACGATTCTAGGGTTAAAATCTGCGTATATCATTTTTCATATGTTTGTAGGGATGATCAAGGAAACATCAAAGGACAAAAAGTGGTCCATAGGGTCTAAAGAGTCTGCAACGGGACAGGGGAAGGGCATACAAAGTGTGATTCACCTAGAGTGGTGAAATCCGCTATAACAAATGCCCCCTAATGTATGAGATCAGAGGGGTTATATGAAGGCCGAAATACATTATAATTCCATCCCAGAAGTGGAGTGATGAAGGATCCCAAATGGAAGACCAGACACCCGATCAGCATAGTACAATAATATAACTCTGCATATAACTGCAAATACATATAGAAATCCCGAATACATAAGAGTACAATGGCCATGAATAGGCATAATACATGATATCACATATGTGCTCATTGCCATGTACAATATACATAGATCAGAATCTCCATGATGAAGATATACAAAGGACCATGATCTCCAAAATGGCTGAAGATATATAAAAGATCAAGATCTCCATAGTGGCTGGAAATGTCTGACATAAACTGGAATCAAGTCATGAGAGCTGAAATCTCATGAACACTGGCACGATCAAGGAGGTAGCATATAAGAGATGCCACCAATCTGGAAAGTCTTCTACACAAACTGCTACGAGTACATGTCCTACTATGCGAATAGAGGTGTCGAGGTTGAACATAGTAGTCCATCATCTGATTACCAGTCATTGATGTATACCGATAACAGACGCGAGATCACCCACCGATAATGAAAATGGGAATCAAGGTACTAGAGTGCAAACTAACAAGTGTGAATAAATGTGTTGAGGTCGAACTCTTGAGAGGATCCATCGATCAGGGGACATTGATGTATTCCCAAGAAATTGTCAATGGCGAGAGAACCTGCCACTGATGACTGCAAGTCTCAAGGCACTCAAAAAGGAATCTAGACCCCAATCCCAGAATAAATGATCTAAAGTCGATGGGATGAAATTCGCTAGAAGGAAGGAATTAAGGCATCCCCCATCATCCAACATGAGGTACTCAGCAAAGCTGTATAATGTGGAAGGACTCGATCATAAGGTACATGAACCAGTAACTATACCAGGAATGGCCGACATGCAAAGTCAAGATAACTAAGGAATGGCCGACTCAGGTTTCAACTTCCTTCAAACAAGAGCATAACAGTGTATGGTGACTAAATGTAGGTAGCATAGACTCAATATACAAACTGGAACATCTCTGTGACATAGGAGGCATCAACAGAGGCTCCATAGGGACTGGAAGCTTAACCAGTCATTGGAGATAAAATCAGATAAATGAGTACATCTCCTAAAGTCAAACTATAACCCAACCGATGGATGTGATATATAGTGCTCTCTTCGAAGGCGACATGACTCGACAGCTGCCAAAGATAACATCTTTCCTTGTCTGACTTTTTGGTTTTTTTATTGTTTTGGACTTTTTCATTTATTTGAAAATCTTGAAAAAAGAATAAACTAGATTTATAGTTACAAACTAGGAAGAGACAAGTGTCATAAGGGAAAACAAACTAGTTCCAAGCAGTGGAACATACCTATTCTCAATGCAAGGATACATGTGTAGGATATCGGCACTCGGTGGAAAATCCCCTCCCAGTAAAAAGGAAAATCAAGATGCAAAGGATATACAAAATGGCTCTGCATGGCTAGACATGAGACAAGCTTGGGTTATATGGCTGAAACGCAATGTTAGGGGAGCTGGCATAAAGCTCAATAAGGCAGGAAAATCTCATGATAATGTATTCAAAACTTGACATATACAAGGGAGTCCCAGGGAAATGGCCAGCATAAAGTTCAAGAGGAGTATGAAGCTCTTGCTCAAGGACATGGCGGGACTAAAAGGGACTCCCAGACCTAAGAGAGGACTCACAGCATGGGTACCAAATGCAAAAAGGAGCTAACTAGGGCACCCGTGTATAGGAAATCTCTACCATTCACATAGTACCACTTCTAACAATTGCATGAAGGTTCCGTGATACCATGGAATGAGTTCGTACCTAAGGTTAAAATGGAATGGTCATAAGGCAATGCATAAGTGCAAGCGGATGTGATATCCTAACCTATATGCCAGTCCAAACATAATACCTGTGATAGGAACAAATGGGTCGAAACCTCGGAGAGAGTGTACAAAAACTGGACCCTACATGACAACCATATTAGTTCAACATAGGATATAGTGAGGAATGATCATGAAAATAGCACCCAAAGAAAACAATGTGGTGAATGATGGGACATAAAAAGGAAAGTAAGGTGTAGACCCAACATTCACACATCCACTACCACCTTCATGAGGGTGACCACCGGTGTAAATACCAAGAGAAGGGAGTCAACATCCTCCACAAATGGAGTAGAGGGCAGAATATCACCATTCCCAAATCTATGAGCATGGTAAGCGGCTGTGATGCCCCCAAGTCTAACACTAGGGTCCATACTAGGACCAAGGATAGGTGATAGGATATTAGGCATGCCAAAAATAAAAGGACCTGAACTCAAGAGAGCATAAATATACTCAAGTAACCGCGGTCCCAAAGGCCAACTAGCGCACAAAGGGCACACTCCTAAGAAAATCTACAACCAAAATACAAGCAAACCAAGGGGAGGATATGTGAGCTCCTGGATGCAGTGGGTATGTCTCTCCTAGGAGAGGCTCGAAACTCCCATACACTATAAGTGAAGGTATGTAACCAATTATAGTGGCCCTCAACTTCAATGCATAAAGCGACTGTGCTGTCCGACCTCTAACTAGTCGGGACACCCACAGAATAACCCCTGCAAAGTACCCCCTCGATATCCTAGGTAAGGCCACTAAGGTCACCTCAATATAATCAATGCTCAAGCGGATAGTCACAGGTAGGATTGAGTATATGGGCAGGGTAGCAAAGCCCAAAACTCTCGAAAGAGCCCCTAGATATGAATACAATCCTGGAAATATCTTTGGTGCTACTCAGTTATGACTAGGGGTCATCCCAATAAATAACTGCTCACACTGCCTCATGCTTAACTCCCATTTGAGAGGAGGATCCTGAGAACAATGGTTATACCAAGGATTTCACACACTCACCTGGACAGACACCTAGATGTTGTTGTTTAGTGATCTTGGAGAATCAACTTACAATGAACTATTCCAAGATCCTAAAACCTAAGCTTGTTGGTGCACCCTAGAAAACAAAAGAGTGTAGTTGATTTTAATTTAGCGTTGATTTTAGTTGGTTGTAATTACTCAAAGGGAAATGGCCATGCAACTAGTGATATGAAGACTCAGCAGTGAAATAAAAGTGCAAACCATAACAAACAATGCTAAGTGCAATCTTTGTCAAATGAAAAATAGGGTATGCCACTACATGAGATGCATTAATATATATTCCTTTCTTAATGCCAATGCAATCCTTCCTATATGAAAGCCTAAATAAAACTCTCATCCAAGAAATCCAATGCAAGTACCTCCTCAAATCCATATCGAAGATGCAACTAAGAGTGCAACTACTTTGTATTTTTCAATATAAAAGAATGAAAAATGCAATAAAAGTGATCTAAAACTCTTAGTCTCTGCATCAAGTATAAAATACAAGCCCAGCAAGACATTGAAGACAAAAAGAGTAATGCACTAATGGAAAAACAAAAAGGAAAAATGACTAAAACTACTTTCAAAGAAAAATCAATGAAAAAGCGGTCTTTGGTCACAAAAGAAGCATCCAACAGAAAACATCAGACCCAAGGAAGACCCAACCACACTCACAACCCACCCAGCAACTTCCCACAACATCAAACCCACCAAAAGGGAGGATGTATGCGACTGTTTAAAAAACAGCTGCATATATACGTGACTTTTGGCCAAAAGCCTGCATGTATAGGCATATGTACATGACTTTTTGCCAAAAAATTGCGTATATAGGCATCTATACGCGACTTTTGGCTAAAACCTATGTATACAGAGAAGGCAGTGGTAAAAAGCATGCCAAGGGTCAAACAAATAAAGGGGAGTGTCAATGGATGAACATACTATAAAATTCAACCCAGAAACAAGGAGAAACAAAGAGCAAGTCAATAATATCAAGGCCATTGTACCGATAAAAACCCCCAAAGGTAAAATGACTAGGAACTCCCCAGCGGAGTCGCCAATTCTGTTACGGAGAGAAA
Source organism: Pseudotsuga menziesii (assembly GCA_001517045.1). Classification (NCBI taxonomy): domain Eukaryota; kingdom Viridiplantae; phylum Streptophyta; class Pinopsida; order Pinales; family Pinaceae; genus Pseudotsuga; species Pseudotsuga menziesii. Next base: position 251,930 of record LPNX010149935.1, read on the forward strand.
TTCCTATGGCTTGGGGTACCACAACAAACAGCTTGAATCTAGAAATCAATCCTTTCCAATATGTAATAGAAATTAAATGTCTAACACTAAAGGATCAGACCTCGTACCTTATTCTGGACAGTTGAAGTAGATCCCCGTTGAGCCTTCCAATCTTCAGCTTGAATTGATATATTACTTCCTCAACAACAAGTAAACAATACAAGCATACTATATATCATGGTGTTAGATCTATTCTAGCATATATAATCAATAATGTAAAAGCATTTGACATAATCCAATGGATACAATATTCATTCAAACACACATTATTGGACAGGAAAAGATATTACTATTAATATAACTTAGATATTACAAGATAGATACAACCTCTGACGGCACGTCTGTGAACCAAAGAAACTGAATCCCCCACTTGGGCCTCCACCACTTCAATCCTCCATCTCTCGATAGCAAGATCATAAGCAAAAGGAAAGCTTGGGAAGAACACAAAAGTGCTCCAAGGGACAAAGGGATGCAGACTCAAGCATAAGTTCTACCAACAATGGACTATAGTTTCTTTTCTCTCAATTCTCTCTTATGCCTTCAATGTACCAAGGGGTTCCTTATATAGCTTTCAAAGGGATAATGAAAGGTTGAATCCGAGTGATCTCAAGGCATATGGAAGGACAGGAGTCAAATGATTCGGATACATGTCAAGGAAAACTCCAAAAGTATTTGGATTATGCACACATCCTGATGTACATGGTTATAGGGGTCAAACCCGTGTATGTACGCGATTCTAGGGTTAAAATCCATGTATATCATTTTTCATATGTTTGTAGGGATGATCAAGGAAACATCAAAGGAAAAAAAGTGGTCCATAGGGTCTAAAGAGTCTGCAGCGGGATAGGGGAAGGCCATACAAAGTGTGATTCACCTAGAGTGGTGAAATCCACTATAACATATCCTAGGTGGTGTAACTCCTGGGGGAGGTGGGCCTGCAAGGGGTGGGCATCCAGGTGGATGGAGTCCTCTAGGTGGTGGTCCTTCGTATGGTGGGCCTCTGGAAGGGGGGCCTCCAGATGGTGGACATCTAAAAGGTGGTCCTTCAGGTGGAAATACATATCATCCAGTAGTATTTACAAGTGGTCCCCTAGGTAGAGGGACATTTTACCAATTAGGTTTTTTCCATGGGGTATACATATTTTGGGGGTAGGGAATTCCACGATAAATAGCCCTTGATGGTGCAGGTTGATAATTTTGATGGACCATAGGTGGTTGATTTCCTTAATAGGTATAACCCCATGAAGGTTGAATAACAACAGTTTGAAACCATGAGGGTCGTCTCGAGCTGGAAGAGGGGATAACCATGTTTGTATTTGTGGAAGGTACACTAACTTTTGGTTGTCCTAAAAGAAGATTTTTCCCCATACTATAAATGGTTCCCTTGGTTGGTAAAATAACTTAGGCTAGGGGTTTCCCTTCTGTGATAGAAGATACAAGGAAATTAGAAACAGATGTGGGATTGAGGGAGGGTGGGGTAGGGATGGAGGGCTAACCTGGATAATAAGTGACCACATTTTGAATCACCGACCCCAAGTTAAGAGACACATGAGATGGTGAAATAGAACGATATCCAAGGGGGTTATTTTTGAATGGTAGGGTAGAGGAGAAAGACTCCTCCTCCTTATTTTCTCTCTCATCCTACAGAAATGATCAAGATTTACCTAGTTTGGTCTGAGGATTTTCTTCATTCGTAGCAAATATATTTTCTCATGGGGGAGTAACATAATGTAGACTGGTGTTTTCGTATTTAGAAATTATTTGTCCTAAAGAAGTATCCCCAAAAGGAGCAGTTGGACCAAATTATAACGCCACTGTATCATCTGATGGGTGGGTAAACACCCAATCTCATGCACCAGGATGACCCTCTGTTCGAAAATGAAAGGTGGTTTCTTCTACTAAAGGTTGTTGAATTACCATAGGGTTTTCAAAAAAATAAATTTCTTCCCTAGATTCAGTAATTGGAACTCCTATATGTGAATCAAACATAGTTGGTTGGTCCATGGTTTCCCTTTCACTTTCTTCCATAACTAGAGTAAATTTAGGTGGTAAAACCTACAACCTGTGAGATCATCTCACATGTAAATCAGCCAGGATGTTGGCTAAAGACTTATACTCTAAAGTTGTATACAAAGAATATATCACACACAAATAATCCTACGCAATATAAGTTCACAAGAAAACTTAAGTGATAGGAGGGGCTAATGAAAGTCGCTTCCTCACAAAGATTTTCAAGTTGTCACAACTAGTGATATAATGTAGGGTCCAACAATAAAATGTGATAAGGAATATTGGGACTGTACCCTTTCCAGAATACATGACTACCTGGATGACACATCTGTAGTAGCTCCCCAAGTGATGTTCTCGAAGTATTTCTTCAAAAATATAGCCAAAAGGATCTTTTCAGTTGGTATGGTTTTCCTAGATGCGTCTCTTGATATACAAAATGTGTGTGGGAGATCAAATGCATTTTAGTGTTGTATGATGCACAACCGTTCACAAGGGGCCTTCCAATATAATACCCAAGTAAGTGAAGAAATTTTCGATATAACATAAAGGTATCTGAAAATACGTTCTATATACCGGTTGGTAAGTGAAAGAGCTGCGAAATCCCCAGTATGTAGTGCAAGCCAGTAATGACATATCCTATTTTTATAGATGCCAGAACACGTCGTCTAACCTATCACTCAAGTTACTAAATATTTTAACCTAAGATACCATTGAATTTATCTAACTGGTTAGTGAATGTTTGTGGAATGTGGATCAAAATGCAATATTAATATCTAGATGCAATGCAACTCTTCTCTTATATGAACACTACCTAAAATAAGGGAGATAATTTTTCTTTTTCTACGCAAAAATAATATGCAACATTCAACAACTTCACCTTCAATATTTTTCAAAAATTTTCCTAACACACAAAAGTTTCCAACACTAAGCTTAGAAGATCTCTTAAATGAAAGGGAAATAAAATATTATAGCATCTAAAAAATATATTTTCTTAGTCAAATGCATGAATAAATATTCCCTTAATCTCTCAAGCAAGACAAAAGAAATCAAAGCAAACAAGCAGCCATTTTTTTCGTTTTTGATATAATTTGAAAAAGAAAAAGAGGTAAAAGACCACACCTAATTGAGTGCAAGAAAACTACAGAATTTATTTCTTACAGATATAAGATGGTTTTTCATAGGATCAATCAAACAAACTATGAACCCAAGACTGAAATTCATACACAATTTTTCAATTCTAAAGCTTCCTATCAACAAACGTTTTGAGATCTAAACTCAAAGAGGCATATCAAGATAACAAACTATCAGAACTATCAATGAGAAAAAACAAAAATTGACAACAAACAAAAAGAGAATCAATTTTTTTCAAGGACAGCCTCAAAGCAAGGGATGGAATACCTTGGCGGATAGTGAAGGGTTGCACCAACACATCAGGATGGGCTCAATTCTCCTTGTCTTCTAGTGACAGGCGTCAATGACGCACAGTGATGAAGCATGAAATGTCTCAATGACACATTTTGGTATAAGCAAACAGGCATCAGGATGTGCCCAATGATCCGTTAGCATTACCCAGTAGCGTCAATGAATCTAGATATCTAAAAAGGCCAAGATTGTGCAAAATAGACAAATGTGGCTCAAGATGGAATAGAAGTGAGGAAAAGCACACACCATAGAATGAAATTGAAAGTGTGAAAAGGTGGATCACTCACCTTAATAACTTAAATGAGAAAGAAAATAAAATTCACAAGTTGCAATCAAAAGTGACATAAAAAATACAATATCTAAGTAGATTTGCTGCAGATATGATTGGATCTATCCTTAGTATGGTCGCCAATTTTGTTACTAGGAATATTTCAATCAGTGTGAACACAGTTTGTTCCCCTATCCTGCATGGTGAAAGTCTAGAAAAAAAGAGAACAATAGTATATCCTCTCCCTAGATGACTGATATACTTGAATGGCAAGCTCTCTATATCTTGAGTGAAGAAGATTGTCCTTGTGCTACAAATCCTTGTGTGATCAGTTGTACCTACAAAGAATACATAAAACAAGACAAAACATGAGAGAAATAAGATATATCAAATATATACACTAATGATAAAGGAAACTATTAATAAACAATTAACATGAACTTGAATTATTCATGGGAAAGGGAAACACTTTTGTATTAAGAACACCAAAGGAAAGCTACAACCAAATCCTTGATGTTGAAGCTGTGCTTTTACAAGATATTTGACACACTCACATGCTATCAACTATGCAACCTCTTTCTCACAAAATTTATATCTTTCCCTCCTATACCAAACTTCAATCCAACAACATAAGGATGCTCTCTTGGTCTCTCCTTCACATTGTCCAAGTAGCTTTCGTTTATAGTTCAAAGGAAGCCCAAATGTGTTGAGATATTTTGGGAGGAAGGTAGAAAATGATCCCTATGGGTTAGGAGGTCGAGTCTCAGCTCTACCACATAGCTAGGATAATCCTCCACAACAATTTTCACATGGAAGCTTCTCGAAACTTCTGTTTTTTCCTTCTTGGGACTATTGACTCTCCTCGTAATAGGGATAAGTGTGCCGACGCACCTTGTGGTCAAGGTAAATGCACAACCAACACCTTATACTAATCCAAAAAAAGTGTTAGGCCTATCTGGAACCCTATGGAAAGCTGTAAGGTGCACCCAACAACCTAGAATTGAGCAATAAAGACCCAAAAGTAGATTTGGACAAGGACTTCATAGGATTAGAGCATTAGGAAATTTTTTGTGTTTAACAGTTCCACCTATGAAATTCAATTGGGATGAGGATCTCGATGGATTCTTCTAGAAACTTCTTGAGATATTTTCTTTTTGACATTTTTATGAAGGAAACTGCACTCTTCAAGAGGGAAAGGATCATTGATCAAGGGGTAATGCTTGTTGCATCAAGTGAAATAGTAGCAGGACCACACTTTGCTAGTGTGCAAGGTGTGTTGGGAGGTTGGTAACGCCACTTGTCAATGAGAAAGGTGCGGTGGTGGCTCAATGTATGAAAAGAAAGGGAAAATAATCTTCTATTCATTCTTAACACTTCTGACCCTGAGGGATTGAGGCAAACACTGAGCACTAATCTCATGAACGTGATGGCGATGATATTTATGTGTAACACCAATTTCAATAGTATAAGTGGGAATAATCTCAACTTCCTTGGTTATTTCTCACAATTCAAGTTACTTGAGATGTAAACAAGCCCTCTCCCATGCATATTTATTCGTATTTGTGATGTAAATGTATGGTTGAGTAGTGATATTGAATGTGATATTTCATTGTTCATGATATTTATTCATTCTTTTGATGTTGATGTGATTAAACAATAATTAAAGGATTATTTTATAGTTTACTCTATTTATGTCAATGCTTCCATTGATTTAGTAAAAACCTCAAGAATAGTTTACATTTTTTATCGTTAAAATAATGTAACCGCAAAAGATATTCTATTGTACTTTATATTATATTATTATTGTCCCTCCCTTCTAGAGATGTTGTTCCTCTGATTAGGGATTTTATTGATGTAATTGGTCATGTAGAGCCTTGAGGTAAAACATTCATTGTAAGTTGGGTCAATAATACCCACAAAATAATTATTAAAATGTATCTTTGTGTCTCCCAAGTCAAGTTGACCCTATTGGGAAGGTGAAGTTGGACCTGTTGGGTTATTATACTTCTTAACTGATGTATATAAATATATGAGGCACCCTCCTCATTTATATACACTCACAAATCAATCAAGTTTGCTAGAGAGAGAAAGAGGAGTGCACCTAGAGGAGAAGAAGTAGTATATATTAGTCTTGTGGTCTTACACTATACTTGTTTGGATTATATATCATGGAAGTTTTGTTGGTTTTTCTTCCCCGTGAGGGCTTGCCAGGATAAATATTTGCATCTTCTTTGTCTTGTTATTCTTTTTTTTATTCCATTGATCTTCTTCTTATGGGGCATACAACTTTTAAAAGTATAACATGGTATCAGAGCCAACCTGAAAGAAGTCATTGTGTAGCAGTTTTTCCCACAATACAAGAAGATAGGTTTTTTTTATTTCAGGAAAATCCCTCCCATATCAAATAAAAAACAAGGATAGTTCAACTCTCTGTAGGAGGGGGAATATTTATGTGGTGACATAATTCAATTATGAATATTTTCCATTTTTGAGGCACATCTAAAGATACAGTCTATATTTCATTGGGGAGGCACATATTTTCCTCCATTCAACCCTACAAGTGACCATGACTGAAAAAATTAGGGTCTCACCATCAAACCCTAGGTCATCCTAAAGAAGGTTCCTGAAGCAGTCCTAAAATTGGTAAGTACTATTTCTTATATTTCCATTAGAGGTTCTCATTCATTGAAGATGAAAAACAAAACCAATATTGATGAAAAGCTTGATGAAAATATTGAAGGAGCATAAAATTTCAAAGCAACGAAATATAGAATCATGCTCATCCTTGAATAACATGATCTAGAAGGCTACATCAAAGAAGAGGTCAAGGATCCAAAGGGATATGAAGCAAAGGACAAGAACAAGAAGTACATGATAAAATACAAATGGATCATAGCTGAATCCATCAAGGATCATTTGATTCATCAAGCATCATCAAAGAATATTCCAAAATAAATGTTCGATGCTCTAAAAATTCTATTTGAAGGAAACAACATCAACAAAAGAATGACCTTGAGAAATCAACTCAAGCGTGTGAAGATTCAAAATGGAGAAACTATGCAGTCATACTTCATAAGAGTGTCTCAGATTAAAGAACAATTGGAGGCTATCAGTCATATGTTGGAGGAAGAAAAATTTGTGATGACCACCTTGCGTGGTCTCCTAAGGGATTGGGAACCTTTAATCAGAGGCATATGTCCTAGAATAAATCTCACAAAGTTCAGCATAATTTGTTAAGAATGTGTGGAGGAAGAATGAAGAATATCCAACAAAGCAGAAAATCTAAATGATGATGAAGATCAAGCCTTAACAACTCATGCAAAGAAAGGATCAAACAAGAGAAAGGATTGTTATCAATATACCAAATGAAATCAAAAGTTTCAAAGGAACTCAAGGCCCAAAAGGTAATTCTCACCTTTTGAATGCTTTATTTGTCACACGATGGGACACATTGCAAGAAATTTCCCACTCAAAGAATATCAATTCAAGAAGGGAAATAAGAAGTTCCATGCCCATGCAACTGAAGATGATGACTCAGATAAAGAAAAGAACGATGATTATGAATACTCCACTAAAGAATATGTTTTTATTTTAGTTGTTACTAGATCAATCTCTCGTGGAAGTGACACTTGGCTCATAGAAATTGGAGCTTCTATACATATGATAGGTTATAAATACTCTTTTCAATGTCTTGTCCAGAAAGACTCTCCATACAAAGTAAAGCCTGGAGATGACTATCAATATGGAAGACTCATTTTACAAGGTGGACTTAGGGAATTCTATCAAGATGAATGAAGTATTATATGTCCCAATATTGAAGAATAATATACTCTCTATCTCATCTCTAGATAAGAAGGGTTTTAGAATTGCTTTTATAGATGGAGAAGTCCTCATGTGGCGAAAGGTAAAGACAATAGATGATGCAATTTTGGTTGGTGAAGAAGAAGGAGTAATTTACAATATAAAATGACATATAGACTCATCTCTAACAACAAGTACCATCAATCCATGTGAACTATGGAATAGGAGACTTTCTCATATGAACTACAAATCCCTATGAATTGTGAGAAAGATAGTCATAGGTATACCAAAGATTCAAATCAATAATGAATGGGTTTGCAAAGGGTGTGATAAAGGAAAGAATACAAAGAACCCATTTCCAATTATCATCAATAAATAAAAAGGGATATTAGACATTTTTCTTTCGGATGTATGCAGTCCAATGTCAACCACTTCATTAAGAAGGTATGTTTATTATGTTTCCATTATAGTTGAATATTCCCACATGACCTAGATTTAATTCTTGAAATGAAAATATGAAGTAGTTGAGATATTCAAATAATTCAAGGCTCTTGTGGAGAACTTATTTGAAAAGAAGATCAAGACCTTCAGGTTCGATAATGGAGGAGAATTCACTTCAAACAAAATGAAATATTTCTGGAAAGACATTTGGATTATGAGGGATCTCACTAAACCCTACAATCCTCAATAGAATTTAGTAGCAGAAATAAAGAATAGAAAATTTATGGAATTTTTGAAAGCCATGATTCATAATCAAGACTTACCCATGCACCTATGGGCTGAAGAAACTATAACTGGAGTATATGTTCATAATAGAATTTCTCATAGTACTCTTGGGATCAAAAGTTCAAAATATATGTTTACTGGACTGAAGCATGAAGTAAACCACCTAAATATATTTGGCTTTCCTATGTTTATACATGTTCCCAAGGAGAAAAGAACAAAATTGGACCCCTCCAAAAACAAGGAAATATTTGTTAAATACAGTGACCAGTCGAAATATTATAGTGTACATCCTAGGTTATTGCTAGATCAAGATCAACGAAGATGTTATACTTCATGAAGATGAACCTTTCAACAATTTTGTAAAGAACCTTGTAGATGAATATAAAGAAGAATAACATGATGCTCTGAGATTTGAAAAAACTTGTAAAATACCAGTCTGCAATGTTGAAGAAGAGAATTTACTAGAATACCATGACATGACAGAGCCTCAAAGGCCTTTGGAGACACCTAAGGAAATGATTTCACATAAGAGAATACCCAATTGGGCTCAAGATGTCATCCAAGGTCCATACAAATATGGAGCTCCAGAAGCAAGCAAAATATCAAGGATCTATTCCAGCTATGTGGCCTAGATGTGTAAACTTGTTGATACACAACCTAACTATTTTTAATAAGCTACAAAGAAGGAATGGATGGATTCAATGATCGAAGAATACCAATATATCATAAAGAATGATGTTTGGGGTGTAGTACTAAGACCAATGCAGAATATAGTTGTTTCTTCAAAGTGGAAATTCAAGACAAAACATTTTATAGATGAAAGTCTTTATAAGTACAAGGAAATATTCGTAGCTCAAGGATTCTCACAAAAGTAAGGAATTTCTTATGAAGAGAAATTTGCACCAGAGTCAAGAGATATCTCAAGTAGAATTGTTCTTTCCATGTCAACCAAGATGAAATGGAAGCTACACCAATGGATGTAAAGACAAAATTTCTAAATTGCTTGATAGAACAAGAGGTATACATTGAACAACCTCCAAATTTTTAAACACATGATAAAAATTTACATGTATGCACACTAAAGAAAGGACTATATGGGTTAAATAAAACACTGAGAGCATGGTATGGAAGAATTGATGGATTCTTGATGAGCTTAGGATTTATAAAAAGTAAAGAAGATTATAACCTTTACTAAAAGGTTGTCAATGAAGGAATTATGATTATGTTATTATATTTTAACAACCTTTTCCTAACAGGAGAGGATAAGCTCATTGATGAATGTAAGAAGAAGTTTGCCATTGAATTCAAAATGAAATATCTTGGCATGATGCACTATTTTCTTGGTCTTGAAGTATGGAAATCCATATATGAGATATTCCTAAATCAAGGGAAATATGTTGTTGAGATAATAAAGAGATTTGGGATGCTATATTACAAATCTATCAACACTCCGATGGTGACTAACATGAAGCTACTGAATGATGTTTCCTCATATACAGTCGATGTTACATTATACAGTCATATTATTGTCTCTCTCATGTATATGATGGATACTCAACCAAATATATATTTTGTTGTAAACACATAGAGTTAGTATATGGTGGAATCCATACATGTTCATTTAGTTGAAACAAAACATGTGATGAGGTACCTTAAGGGTAGACTAGATGTTAAGATTAATAAATCCTCCCTTTAGCCACATAGTCTATTTGTTCATTTCTCCCGGCTTAGGAGGTCCTTTTAGCTTTACTAGAGTAAGGGGGGACATATCAAAGAGTCATATACACTTTTGATTTTTGGTTCCATTGGTTCCATTGGTTCCAACCCCTACATTTTAAGAACCCTCTCTGAGTGCCACCAGTAGTCACCTTTAGTTTTTTGTGGTACGTAGTCAGTCATGTTCAATTATGTTGTGATTACCACTAGTTAGTTCACTGGTAGTAACCCTAGCAATTGTCTTCATGATTTAAGGGAATGTGGAAACTTTTGTTCACCTACCTTATTAGTTAACTGACCATGAACTAAATTAGTTATCCGAAGTTAAACTAGTGAGCTCCAGCTGTGATTATTTTCACACTGAGTTATCACATCAGTCAGTTTGCGTTGGTGAATTTGAATCTTATCCATAGTATTCAAATTCTCCTTATTGTATGACTATTCTATTACTGACATGTTAATGTATATTAATGTAATGATAGCATGTCCAATACTTGTCCCACTTATGTGAAATTTCTGCCATGAATCCATTTTTCAGTTTACATTCATATGTCAATTACATTACATCCTTATTTTAGATAGCTTTCATTCAGGCTTTTATATTTATGGTTCATGAAATTTAATATGGTATCAGATCCTATGTTCAAGACAAAAAAAAAACATCAAAAACCTCCATGCTTGCACCAAAAGCAGTTGAGTTTCCACATAATTCTTGGAATGATTGCATTGTTCCCTTTGGATTATGTCCAAATAAGTCTCTCTAGGTGTTATGGACTCGAAAAAATTCTCATGTCGAGGTGGAGAGGTTTGCATTTATCTTTTGTAGGTACATTCATAGTTCTTGAAGAATAGTTGATCAATATATTAGTGAAATGGATAATTCAACTACTCTATCACCCAATATCCTTACACCCTTCAATTACATTGATTAGAGGGCATATACGAAGATATCTTTGTGCAATAAATGCCTGTGTAGAATGATAATGGGAAGAGAAGTAGAACCCCAATAGTATATTGAGAAATTCAAGGTTCTGAATAAGCTAGATGAAGCCTTTGACTTTATGTACATCCACATCTTTAGGGGGTTGTTGTTCCACCATGAGGGACTCAAGATTCCGAAGGAAGTATGGGATAATATTGAATCCTTTTTTGGTAAATAGGATGATCTAAGAGGCAATATTTTGTAGAATGAGTTGATTGTACTCCAACCCAGCAACTTCAAGATAATTCAACAATTCTTCTTGAAATACAAAACCCTCTTATTGCAATGCAAGAAATGCTGGATTGAGAAGAAAGATGAGAAATTTGTGTTCTCAATTCTGAGTAATATTGGCTCATAATTTTCAGTCTTTGTATCTACTTTTCACTCTGGAAGGCTATCCATCCCAAATTGGAAAATTCCATCTCTAGATGCATTTGCATAATCATTACTATGAACAAGACAAATTGAATCAAATGGGAGTGCTCAATGCCTCCAAGAATCAGGACCTCTTAGCTGGAGAATCTAGGAATGCACAAGAAAAATGGAAGCAAAGAGGGAAAGAGAACAATAATGCTAATTTAAAGACCAAGGAGAAGAATAACCCTTATAATTGAGCCTCCGGTTCCAAGAAGAAAAAAAAAATTTGAGAAAGATAAATGCTCCTATTGCATGAGAGGATTTCATCTAGAAATTCAATGTATGAAGAATACCATTGACCAGTTGTCTAAGCTCCTTGAACATAAAAATGTTTCCCTTCCTCAAGCTGCAACGAAGTCTAAAGATGGAAACCAAAAACAAGAACATGAGAGGTTCCATGTATTGAAATAATGCTTCACTCAGCCAAAGGCCTATATTATTGATTTAGGAGCATCCAACCACATGGTTTCTTCCAAATAATCCTTCACCTCTATGGATCTCTCTAGAGGACCTAACATCCATATGGGAGATGATTCTCAGATCCTAGATGTTGGGAAAGGTTATATTAAAAATGAGCATGGAGAATTCAAAGATGTGCTCTATGTTCCATCTCTTGAAGAAAACCTATTATATGTATGCCAGATGACACATACATGATATCCCAAGAGAGTTACATTCAATTCTGACACAGTAGAAATCACTAAAGCCTCTACTGGAAATATAATAGTGAAAGGGGTTGCTAATCATGCCATATATGAAATCCTTATTGACTCTTGCCAATAAAACATGCAAGGTGTGGAATGATATATTTGGCCACCTGAAATTCATGTATCTCCAATAGCTGCACAATGACAAGTTGATTTAGGGATTTCCTCTCTTCAAATATTCTGAAGGAGTGTGCACTAGTTGCTTCATAGCAAAGCATCCAGATAAAAGATATGAGGTTGGAAAGGAAACAAGATCTACCTCCACACTAGATATAACACATAGTGATGTCTCAATACCAATTCCTACAACATCATTGAATGGATCCATATATTTTATGAACTTCATTGATAATTGTTCAAGGTATTGTTGGGTATACTTTCTGAAGCAAAAGTATGAGGTATTTGAGACTTTGAGAGTATTTAAACCCGTATATGGGAAAAACCTTGGGAATAAGACCAAGTCCATTAGATATGAAAATGGAGGTGAGTATGTCAAAATATGTTTTCAACAATTATGTGTATTTAAACGCATTTGAATGAAACACTTAGTTCCATACACACCACAACAGAATGGTGTGGCTAAGAGGAAGAATAGATCCTTGAAGGAGATGGAAACTTGCCTTCTTGAATAAAGAAACCTTCCTCTTTACTTGTGGACTGAGTATGTTAATTGTGATTCATATATCCAAAAAAAGGTTCCTCACAAATCAGTGATTGGGGCCACTCATTTCGGAGAACTGTTGGGACATAATCCCAATATCTCAAACCTGATATTTTTTGGCTCCAAATCTTGGGCCAAAATCCCTATTGATGAGAGAAAATACTTCCAGTCCCAGAGTAGCAGATTCATACTACTGGTATATGCCGAGGATGCTAAGGTATAAAAATTGATGGAACTTGCAACCAAAAAGTGCTTCATAGAAAGCAGTGTGCAATTTGAGGAAGATCAAGGGCATGATCTACCACAAGCCAGAGAATAGGGATAATTTTAGCGGCAAATTTTAGCCCAGTGGGCTATTTTTCCATGTTTTTCTCCCAAAAAAGATTCACCATTTTGCATTTTTCGAAGCCCTGTTTCGCCCAATTTTGAAGGGGTAAAAAATTTTCACCCTAAAAATCCCCGTATTATTATATAAACGATATAAATCCTTGGAAATTAAAATATTTTTTGAAAAATATCACCAATCATTTTATAGTTGTCTTTTTAAGAATTGGTAATATTCGCCAACATTTATACACTTTTAAATAAGTATGGTTCCTTAAAATCATCTCTGCCAGAGAAGAAGAATTTATAAACTTTCTTTTATTTCCATTTGATGCTGATATATTTTCTAATGTTTCATATTCATAAGATGGGGAACAATATATTCTTGATATTGATATTGAGATTAAACCTCAACAGAATCTAGATCCATATCCAACACCTATTCCAAATTAGAGGCCTAAATGGGCCCAAAATCTCATTGAAGCAGCTAGGAATGTTGCTGGGGATCCATATGACAGAAGAATAACAAGGTCTTGGTATCAAAATGAACATGTTGCACTCTCCCATTCAGTTTCACTTCCTTTAGAGTGGTGCAACAAGCTCCCAGAGAGATGCTACATGATGGTAAAGACTGATCAACAATTTGGCTCACTAAAGAACAAATTGGATCATGCCACTCTTCCTCAAGAAAGAAGAGACAAATGCAACATTCATTAGTTTAGAATTGTTGATGTATTTGTAAATTTGGAATCTATTCACTTCAGTATTTCATACATTGTATTTGATTATTCCCCGATGTTCCTATCGGTAGAATCAATAATGTAAACAAGTCATGTAAAGTCATAGAGGTTAACCCTCCCTGTTGATCAGGGGTTAAAGTCATCGCAGTTGTGGGGCACTAGGGTTATTAGACTCTCCTCAAGAATCCAGCCCTGGTAAGTTGTTTTCAAGTCAGAAACTAGTATAAATAGAGAGTGAGCCTCTCTATTTATCACATAGTCACTCACACTCAGTTTTAGCACATGAGTGAGAGAGGAGCTAAGATAAGAGAGAGAATAGCCGTTGGAGATCATCTTATTGTCTTTGGGTTTTACTGCTGCCATTGGTTCTCATTATATCTCTGAGGAAGTTACGGGGTTTTCTCCTTTATGGTTTCCCTGAGGAAAATCCTTTTGTACATTGTCTCTTGTGATTGATTGATGTGCATGTTATTCTCTCAGATAATATCCTAAGATCATACTGTCTAATTGATAAAAATATAACATGGTATCAGAGCTAACCTGAGAAGAAGACACTCCACAACTGCGGAATCTAGGGCTTCTTACTTTTTGGGTCTCTCTCCACAATCCATCAGTAAAAGGAGGCTAGATTTAATCTCCATTTAAGGGCGCATCTTTTTGTCGAAGTAGAATCTGATTATGAGCACTTTCAGTTTTTGACCTAGCTCTGCATCGAGAAATTAGGGTTTTTCATTGAAGAGGAATTATTTAGTGAGCCTAGGTTAGGATTGCTCTCCTCCTCAAAATCAAATTTTAGAGACAAAAATTTAGGTTTTTGGTTGAGTAGAACTCTAGGAAAGTCAAACCTAATCTGCCCTTGAACCAAAAAACCAACACTGTAGAAGATCAGCTCCAGATCTAGTTTTTCAGCTTCTCAAATTGGTAAGATCTAAATATTTTGTATTTCCATTTGAGGTTCTCAGTTAAGGTGTCTCATCACACCAAGATTGATGAAAAGCAAGAGGGAGTTGATAACTTATTAGCCTGGAAGTATAGGATCTATCTAGTCCTAGAAGAAATGAAGTTGGACTCTTACATTAGTGAAGAAGTTTTAGTTCTAGAGGAAGATGAGGCGAAAACCTTACACCAAAAGAAAATTGTCATGGCTAATGTATTATTGCTGATTCAATCAAGGATCACCTCATACCATAGGTGTCCTCCCTAAAAACACCTAAAGCAATGTTTAATGCCTTGATCAAGATATTTGAAGGGAAGAACATAAACTGAAAGATAAATTTGAGGAAATAGTTGAAGAGTGTGAATATCCATAATGCAAAGACCATACAGTCATACTTTACAAGGGTCTCCTAGATCAAAGAACAACTTGAAGTAGTGGATGAAGAAGTGGAGAATGCAAAAATTGTGATGAACACCTTGAATGGTCTCCCTAGGTCATGGGACTCTTTTATTCAATGGATTTGTGTTGGAAGAAAGCTAGTCACCTTCAGTAGACTATGGAAGGAACTCTCACAAGAAGAAGAACAAAAGAAAACATCATTCTCACACTACAGAGGATGATGATTCTCCCAACAAAAGAGTCATACAAGAAAGTGAATATTCTTCAAGTGATGAAGAGTATGTTCTGATTTCTGCCCTCATGAGACTCCGTTGCACATGGAAGCAATGATTGTATTATAAACAGTGGGGCTTCCAAGAATATGAAGGGATTCAAAGAATCCTTTGTGAAACTATCTGAACATGAGTCACCTGACAAGGTGAAACTTTGGGATGATTACCAGTATCCAAAAAAAGGTAGTGGTGAATCCTCCTACAATCTAGAAATTCTATGAATATGAAGGATTTATTTTTTGTACAATGACTAAAGAAGAATATTCTCTCCATATCTGTATTGGATGCAAAAGGCATGATGTTATAGCGGATTTCACCACACTAGGTGAATCACACATTGTATGGCCTTCCCTTGTCCCGCTGTAGACTCATTAGCCCCTTTGGACCACTTTATATCTTTTGATGTTACCTTGATCATCCCTAAAAACATTAGAATATTGATATACGCGGATTTTTCCCCGATAACCACGTACATACGCGGGTATTCCCTCGATAGTCGCATACATCGGGATGTGTGCATAGTCCAAAACATTTTGGAGTTTTCCTTGACTTGGATCCGACTCATATGACTCCTGGCCTTCCATATGCCTTGAGATCGCATGGATTCGACCTTTCAATATCCCTTTGAAAAGATATATAAGGAACCCCTTGGTACATTGAAAGCATAAGAGAAAATTGAGAGCATCGAAATTATAGTCCATTGTTGCCAGAACTTTATGCTTGAGTCTGCATCCCTTTGTCCCTTGGAGCACTGTTGTGTTCTTCCCAAGATTTCCCTTTGTTAGTGAGCTTTCTATCGAAGTGATGGAGGATTGAGGTGGTGGAGGCCCAAGTGGGGGATTCAGTTTCTCCGATTCGTAGACGTGCCATCAGAGGTTGTCACTTGTAATCTCTGATTCTTATTAATAGAAATATCTTTTCCTGTCCAGTAATGTGTATTTGAATGAATATCGTTTCCATTGGAATATGTCAAATGCTTTTACATTATTGATTATATATGCTAGAATAGATCTAACACCATGAAATATAGTATGCTTGTATTTTTTACTTGTTGTTGAGGACGTGCTATAACAATTCAAGCTAAAGATTGGAAAGCTCAACGGGGATCTACTACAACCATCCGGAATAAGGTACGAGGTTCGATCCTTTAGTGTTAGATTGTTTATTTCTATTGCATATTGGGAAAGATTGATTTCTGGAGTCTAGCTATGTGTTGTGGTACCCAAAGCCATAGGAATTTCTCTCCGTAAGAAATGCAAGCTGGGAACATGAGTAACTACCTGGAAGAATCGGTTCTGAATTCCGCCGGCTGAATCTCCTGGAATTCGCAGTTGAATATCAAAGCTCCAATGGGTAAAAGTTTCAAATGAATTCTATTTCTTACTATTTATAGAAAATTTTTGAAATATTTGAAATTTTTTACCCCCTTTTATATAGTTTTGACCGTTTTTAACCATTTTGGACCGTTTCTGACATAATTGGTGATGTAGATGACCGTTTTCAGTGTCGTTTGAGCCGTGGGATTGACCCGTTCATATCCTTCACAGGTATAACGTCTATACTGGCATGTAGGTTAGGTTCACCACCATTTGCATTTTGCATGACCTTATGACCATGTCACTCTCGCCTTAGGTACGAACCCACTCTATTATGTCACGGAACCTTCTTGCTGCTGTAGAAGTGGCATGATATGAGTGGTAGAGCCTCACCTTACATGGGTACCCTAGTTAGCACCTTATTTGTATTTGGTGCCCATGCCGATGTTTTCTCCCTTTAGGGTGTGGGAGTCCGTTGTATATTATTGCCATGACATTTAGCAAGAGAATCATACTCCTCTTGATCTTATGTTGGCCATGTTCCCCCCAGGATCCCCTTGTATCAAGTTGTGGATGCATTTTCATGAGCTTTTCCTGTCTTATTGAGCTTTATGCTAGCTCCCCTGACATTGCGTTTCAGCCTTATAGCTCGAGCTTGTCTCATGTCTAGCCATGCAGAGCCATTTCGTATATCCTTCGCAGCTTGACTTGCCCTTTTACCGGGAGGGGATATTCCCCCGAGTGTCGATATCCTACACATGTTTCCTTGCATTGAGCATAGGTATGTTCCACTGCTTGGAACTAGTTTGTTTTCCCTGATGACACTCGTCTCCTCCTAGTTTGTAACTATAAAGCTAGTTTATTCTTTTTTCAAGCTTTTTAAATAACTGAAAAAGACCCAAAAAAATTAAAAAACCAAAAAGCCGGATGGGAAAAGATGTTATCTTTGGCAGCTGTTGAGTCGTGTCACCTTCAAACAGAGCACTGTATATCACATCCGTTGGTTGGGTTATAGTTTGACTTTAGGAAGCTGTACTCGTTTATCTGAGTTTATCTCCACCGACTGGTTATGCTTCCAGTCCCTATGGAGCCTCTATTGGTTCCTCCTGCGTCATAGAGATGTCCCGATTTTTATATCGAGTCTATGCTGCCTTTATTCAGTCACCATACGCCATTATGCTCTTGTTCGAAGGAAGTTGAAACCTGAGTCGGCCATTCCTCAGTTATCCTGAATTTGCATGTCGGCCATTCCTGGTACAGTTACTGGTTCATGCACCTTATGATCGAGTCCTTCCACATCATACAGATTTGCTGAGTACCTCGTGTTGGATGATGGGGGATTCCTTAATGCCCTCCTTCCAGCGGATTTCATCCCATCGACTTCAGATCATTTATTCTGGGATTGG
>LPNX010149935.1:271219-302592 GCA_001517045.1 Pseudotsuga menziesii
ATGAGGGTTGCATTTATAGATGTCCAAGTCGTTATGTGGCCAAAGGGAAAGACTCTAGATGATGCAGTAGTGATTGGAGAGCAAGAGGGAGGACTATACAAATTGAAGGGCCAACCAGAACAAGCTTTCATCCGTGACTGAGTAGAGACAAATGAACTTTGGCACAGAAGGCTTGCACATGTGCACTATAGGGTACTACCACTTGTAAGCAAATATGTTGAAGGTCTTCTAGAAATATAGACAAAACATGACGGTGTCTACAAAGGATGTGTGAAATGAAATAACACAAAGAAGACATTTCCATGTAGCGAGAGAAAGGCAAGAGGAATATTGGAAATCATCCACTCTGATGTATGCAGTCCGATGTCATCCAGCTCATTGAGTGGGTATGTATACTATGTTTCCTTCATTGATGATTTTTCTAGGAAGACATGGATATACTTCTTGAATAACAAAGATGAATTATTTAGCAAGTTTAAAGAGTTCAAATCCTTGATCGAGAACCACACAGAAAAGAAAATCAAGACCTTTCGATCAGACAATGGTAGAGAATTCACATCAAACAAATTCAAAGAATTATGTAGAGATTCAGGGATTGAGAGGGAGTTGACCACTCCATACAATCCACAATAGAATGGGGTTGCAGAAAGGAAGAATAGAACGATTATGGAATCTATAAGGGAAATTCTTCATGATCAAGATCTTCCCATGCATCTATGGGAAGAAGCTTCCAAGACAGTTGTGTATGTACAGAACCATACTCCACACAGAGTACTTGAGAACAAGACACTTGAAGAAGTATATTTTGGCAAGAAACCAGAGGTCAGCCATCTCATAATATTTGGTTCTCCAGTGTACATACACATTCCAAAATAAAAGAGGACAAAGTTAGATCCTTTTGGAAAGAAGGGTATATTCGTGGGATATAGTGAAAGCTCGAAGGCTTACAGAATATACTTCCCATGATTCAAGAAGATAGACATTAGTAGAGATCTAACATTCGATAAAGAATTAGCTTACAACAAATCCAGAAAGAAACCAGCTAAAGACCCTAAAGAAACCGAAGTACCGAGGATTCGAGATACAACTATGAACGATACAACTCAAGAAGAAGATCAAAAAATAGAGGAACCTTAGGAACCTGTAGATCCACCCCAAGACAAGAATCCTCACAAGAGGAAAACTACATGGGTACGAGAGGCTATCCAAGGTGCAAAAAGATATGGGGCTCTAGAAGAGATACATAGAGAGAGGAAAAGAACCAGGTCATGCTCTGGTTATGTAGCCCTATTATGTGACATCATTGATAAAGAACCTTCCAATTATGAAGAAGAGGAATAAAAAAAAGAGTGGAAGAATGCTATGATCAAGGAGTACAAGTCTATCATGAAGAAT
The DNA here is from genome assembly GCA_001517045.1 of Pseudotsuga menziesii. Classification (NCBI taxonomy): domain Eukaryota; kingdom Viridiplantae; phylum Streptophyta; class Pinopsida; order Pinales; family Pinaceae; genus Pseudotsuga; species Pseudotsuga menziesii. The sequence continues at coordinate 272,615 of LPNX010149935.1, forward strand.
GATGTCTAGGTTGTTGTTCCAAGACTAGAGGGTAAGTTTTTTTTGACTTCCAAATGGATATACAAGATCAAGCATGCTGCAGATGGCAGCATAGAGAAATATAAAGAAAGGTTTGTGGCTCATCGCTTATCCTAGAAAGAAGGAATAGATTATGAAGAAACGTTTGCACCTATATCCAGATACACATCCATCAAATCAGTAGTTGGTCTATTTGCAATAATGAAATGGAAGATACACCAGATGGATGTCAAGACTACTTTCTTTGTCAAAACCCCATATTTTTCGAAAAATTTAAAAAAATTTAAATGCATATAATTTTTCATAATTACAGTAACTTTAATTATTAAATTAGTTATATGTTACCAAATTTATTATCTGAATTATCCGTTGGTTGTGTTTAGTGATAGAACAGTTCTTTTCAGTTTACTGACTTGTTTTCTCTTTGCGACCACAAGGCGGAACTGTCATGCAAAATTGGGCTTACTTAGCTTTCGAGCTAATGCAGAAAGTTTTCCTGTTCTTACAGACTATAGGTAAAAATTTGGGTGTTGCTTATCGAAATTCTAAAATACAAGTTCATCGCAAAAGTAAAAGCTCAGTAAGAAAATAAATGCTAAACAATTTCCGACGCTTAATGAGGTAAATTCATTAACTGTGCTTCTTTCTAGTAGAAGTAAATTTATGGTTCTTAATGATTACTGAACCATTCTATATCCATTATAGTCATCAAGTATAGAAATGCCTTACTAACTCTTTACAACAGAGTAAGAGTAGCAGATTTATAAATTCTATGGTATAATTTCAATTGTGTACAATTACATTTACATAGTAATGTAAAATGATAAGGGGTTTATATATTACTGTTTCTGTTTTTAAACCTTGAAGTTTAAAAGAGTTTATAGCTTTATTTCAAGCTTCCTTTTGAGAAAACTATACTAATGTTGATGCATAGAGTTTTTATTCCACATCAACTGTTTTCAAACATAACTGGAGCTTACTTTAGTAAGATAGATATCTCACTGAAACAGGTTTTATCCTATCCCTTTTATATATATAAAAGGAACATGTCCTCAAGGGACTATAAATCTTAAAAGAATGCATGACATAATACTTATATGGCCTAACTATTTTATTATGGTGAATCTGTTTAATAAATTAAATGTGGCTTAACCTTGCCATGTCATAATTTATGGTTAGAGGATATTTACCTTAAGAAAGAGCTTTCACCACATAGTAGTTACTACTCTCTTTTTTATCTTTTACCAAACGTTACTATTTTAACAAAAACCGATAAGGCCATTAAGATTATTATGAACAATAGGATAATTTCCATAGTTTTTACTTTATAACCTCCTTTATAATCTTCCAAAGTATACTTTTACGTTAAGTTAGAAGTTGGTTGAACTAATATATCATAATCCATATATCTATAAAAATATATATATAAGGTGTGAAATAAGAGGCCTAAGAATTAGCCATGTTCACAATCAAATTATAGCTTAACCTTTATTTTATGTTCTATAAACTCTATAAAGGAATTGCCTCCTTTACATACATTTATAAGCTAGGGTGAATATATTATTTACCTAGCAAAAGGGGTTATAATTATAACTATGCCATAATAAAACTATTGTTTACCCTTGATCTATGTTTATGATCTAAGATTACAAATCTCCTTTAGAATTATAAGTTTAGGTCTCGTACTAGAAAAGATCCACACTATGCTATACATAAGATTAAATTTGGTTTACGTTGATAGATAGCATAACTTATAAAGTAAAGAGTCGTAAGTTCCATGCAATCTTGATGATTGTTATGATATAGTGTTAATAATAACAAATCTTATGTTTCCCATGCAGCATTGTGATGGTTTGACATTGAGGCAAGATTATAATTGTTCCTTCGATTATCAATGATTGGAATAATGTTTGATGATGAGATCGCCGGGACTATATGCTTAAACCCACTGCATGCAAAAATATTTAACTGGTAATGTGGTGGCATCATTATATCCATGCATTTCACAGTTAAAAAGACAGTAGTTAACCCTAGCTCATCATTCTATCCTTCGTCTTTGGCTCCTGCTGCTCTGTTGAGATCTTCTCGCCTACACTTTTGCTTACCTTGACTGCTAACAAGCTCCTCCCATGCTGGTTCTACCTGTGGACTTGTCCCGAAAGCTTGGTAGAGTAGTGTTGTCACGAAAATGTTTGTTTATTAGGCCTCGGTTCTGATATTTTCTCCAGGGTTTCGAAGCCAACTCCATTCCAAAACTTCTGATAGTGATGAGGATTTTCTCCCTCCTAGGCCTTGTACTGAGAGTAGTGGCCTTGTATTTCGGAGTTGTTGGTCGTAGGGTTCACTGTAAACTCGTTTTCCTCCTTGCTGGATATTCAACGATAACCCAGGTGTAAATGCTTACTGTACTAGTTTGCCTCTATACTCGTTCATTGTTGGTTGTTGATGATGATAGCAAACTTTTCCTCCCTTGCCATAGATGAGGGCTTCCTTTTTCCTTGCACTGGTGGTTGTTTTGCTACTCGTGGGCGGTCAAGCTACAATAACATTCTAAGTAAGCAAACAAAATCATTATCATTTCAATATGTTTTCATTATTTGGTTATATAATATGTAACGAGTTTAACACCTTCGTTATCTTATTTACAGGTGTTGGCTTGTCTCCCTCTGCGCGGTTAAATACGAGGCTGAGGCAACAGTTGCAGGTCACGGGTAAGCCTGTTTTACCATGGCACCTTCTTCTTGTCCAAACCCTTATGGGATTATATGGGTTGGTCGCCGTGGCCTGAATAACCCTTGTGGGTTTTGGTTACTCTAGTTATTTAATCTATTGTTTTTAATGAGTATTGTAACCCTATCTTAGTGCAGGGTTCTCCGACTTCGGCCGTGAGTATAAATTTTCGTCTTGTTTGAATACTGTGTTTATACATGTATAAATGGAAAGGCTATAAAAGCCCCTTTCTATGGATTTTAATTATGACCGTGAGTAAAATTACTGTGTTGAGCTCTACAGTTGTTAATTATCTTATAAATTTTGAACTATTAGGGTTTTACCTTAATTTTGACAGTATAAGAAAATATCACAGCTTCTTTTAAATTACTGTTAATTTATACTGCTCTTCTGCAAAATATGAGGGTTATTAGTTATGTTTTATAATATATGTTTAAGCTCGATAAGTCAAGCATTCTGTCACTCTGTTGTTTACTTCCGGTTCGATTATGCATTTGATTCTTTTGCCCTTAATATTTTTTTTAAAGAATTTATTGTTAGGGTTTCTATACACTGTCTAAACATTGACTTACTTTGTTATTAAGAAATTGTAAATGTTGATATACAGTTTATACCCTTCAAAATATAGGGTCTTTATGTTTTTAACAATTTCTTAAGTAACTGTTAGTTTAACTTGGAGTACATAATTTATATTATTTTTCTGGTTCACAATAATGAGTTAAGACATTACTGTAATTACCTATTAATACTATCTTTATAAAGTATATAATAGGATAATATATTATTATTTATTATAATAAATTTGTTATCCTACTTGCGAGTACTATTGCTCCTAAGGTTATTTAAACTTAGTTTCTTTTGTAAGTGCATAAAGAGATAATGTTTTGTTCTTTGCTGTTAATGTGTTCTTATAATTACTATACTAAACATCTTATAGTAATACTCTATATTTTCTATATTGTCCTGTTTATGTTACAAATTAATATTTATTAAAATAAATGTAAATGAACTAACTATGTTCTACACTGTTAATATCTTTAAAAAGTAAAGGTTAACAATTATATATTTTTATTTAAATTTAGCTAGATAGAACAGAATTAAATGAATAACATATATTACTTTCCAAAAGTAATTTTTGCTAATCACTAAATTACCTGTAGAAGTAAATTGAGATTCTAGCTATTCTTTCTTAAATTTGAATATTATACTTGCAGTAGTTTAAACTGTAAAGGAGTAGACTGTAAAGCATCTTTATCTAACTTAATCCTACTCTAGTTAACTACTATACTCTTCTTTGATATTCAAATAAGAAATAAGGTTACTGAAAGTAACTATAGTAACAAGAACTGTTTTCTATACTTATACATACTACTATCAGTAAACAATACAATTTATTTCTTTGTTTCTAAAAGACTTGACAGTTTTCAGTATGGGTTAATACTACTCCTGATACAAAGATATTTCTTCTGAAAAACAACACAAAGAAATACTCTATAATTCCATTAACATTCTATTCTATATTTTCATCATACTATCTTTATTTATAATTTCACCCCTGTGCTGGAGTACGGTCTGGTCACTCCAGATGAGGAAAAACACAGGTGGGTTTTTATTTCTCATCAAAAAGATTCTATTACTAACAAACTAAGAAAAACTACATTACTGGGCCATCCAAATATTTACATCATAAGAAAAAAACATAACATTCGATCATACACAGTTATTAAAACAAAGGTTGTTAGAGGACAAAACCTGTTCTTGAGCTTGGACAACAACAGCAAATGGGAGGCCGTTCCTCCCTACCAATTCCTGGAGAGCACTCAAACAACGACTCCTCAGGACCCCCATGCTTGCTCTGGTCTCCCTGGCTGGAACTAGGTGCAGCAATAATCAAGCACCAGTCTTCAAACTTAATACAATCCCTGAACTTTTCAGTAATTTTTCCCAGCTTAGCAAGCTATAACAGACCAAGTTACTGCAGATTTTCTCTCAAAACACCTTCCTTACTGTTCCCTTTTTCCCCAATGAATTCCCTGAATAGCATTCCTCCTTAATGACTCTTCTCTGGAAAATATCTGAGCAGCCTCAGCTCTATTCATTGGGTACTTTTAAAAGATTGCCTAAGTCTTTTTGAGTTAGTTGTCATTTATTGAGCCACCTGCTTTGATCCCACTTTCTTGGGGGATCATGACCCCAAATGTAGGGAAGTTGCCACCTGCAACATAGGAAGTGTTTGAGGATGCTGCCACTTGTCTTTTTCCCTCCACCTAGTTCCTTCCACCAGTTTGACCAGTAACACTCTTATTAACAGCTCTCCCATGCTATTGTCTCCACTTTTTATTTATAAATAATAAAATATTCAGAATTACATTCCAATTCTTTTGACTCTGCTGAGTCATCAGTTCCTACTTAGCATTAAATTTAACATAATGTCTTAGGAAATCAAATTAAACAATTAACATTATTTTACAAAATTGGGTTATGTGACATTCTTGAATGGTGTAATGGAAGAGGAAGTGTATGTGGAGAAGTCACTCGGTTTTGAGACACATGACAAGAATACTCATGTGTGTAAATTGAAGAAATTCCTGTACGGTTTGAAACAGGCACCCAAGACATGGTATGGGAGAATTGACAACTTCCTGACTAGTTTGGGCTTTACCAAGAGTAAAGCGGATTCCAACCTTTACTACAAGGTTGAAGAAGGAAACCCAGTGATACTCCTATTGTATGTAGATGACATGTTTGTAACGGGTGAGGATGGGTTGATTTCTTATATAAAGAGGAAGCTTGTTGTTGAGTTCAAGATGAAGGACTTGGGTATTAAGCACTACTTTATAGGAATGGAGGTGTGGCAGACTACAAATGGAATATCCCTGGGACAAGGGAGGTATGTAGTAGAGATCTTGAAGAGGCTCAGTATGATGGAATGGAAGGCCATGAACACACCTATGGCATCAAACCTGAAGCTATTGAGTGATGCTTCATCAGAGTCGGTTGATGCTATGATGTATCATCAGATGATTGGGTCCTTAATGTACCTGAAGAATACAAGACCACATATTTTCTTTGTTGTGAACACATTGAGCCAATTCCTGACGGATCCAAGACATGTTCACCTAATTGCTGCAAAGCATATTCTGAGGTACATGAAGGGTACAGTTGATAATGGGATTAAGTATGAGGTGAATCAAAAGATTAACCTAGAGGGTTATGTGGATTTTGATTGGGCAGGAAGTGCCATTGATAGGAATAGCACTTTGGGGTGCTGCTTCAGTATGGGATAAGGTGTGATCTATTGGTTTAGTAGGAAACAATCCTATGTGGCACTAAGTACACCCAAAGTAGAGTATGTCACATCTTGTTTGACTATTGTGAGGTAGTGTGGCTGAGGAAGCTACTATCTGATTTGTTTGATCTCCAGTTGGATTCTACTTGTATATATTGTGACAACAAGAGTTGTGTGAAGTTGTCGGAGAACCCGTCGTTCTTTGACAAGTTGAAGCATATCTAGATCAAATACCACTATATCATGGATATGGTGTAGAGGGGAGTAGTGAAGCTCCAATATGTTGCGATGAATGAACAAATAACTGATGCGTTGACTAAGCAATTAGCCAGAGTGAAGTTTGAGTACTTTTGGGAGAATATGGGTGTTCTCCAAATAGAGGTTCCTTCCAAGGGGAAGTGATGAGTCCATGAGCTATTTTGACATGGTGGTAGGTAGGGCCTCCCATGGTTATATGTAAGTGCAGATCCATTCTGATATGGTGGTAGATGGGGCCTCCCATGGTCAGATGTAAGTGTAGAGCCATTCTGACATGGGGGTAGGATGGGCCCTCCCATGGTCAGATGTAAGGGCTGAGCCATTCCGACATGGGGGCAAGCTGGATCTTCCCATGGTCAAATGTAAGGACCAAGCCATTCTGACATGGGGTCAAGCTAGGCTCTCCCATGGTTAGATGTAAGTGCTAGGGCCATTCTGACATAGGAGAAGGTTGGGCCCTCCCATAGTAAGATGTAAGGGTTGGGCATTTCTGGAATGGTGACAGGCTGGGCCTTCCATGGTCAGATATAAGTGCTTGGTGAGCCTTTCTGATGTAGAGGCAGGGTCTCCCATGGTCGGATGTAAGCACTGAAGAAGATGAAGACCTACATGGAGGATAGGCCTACAACCAGCATGAAAAAGGGGCTAGCTCTGTAGAAATTCATGTGACAAGTATAATTGAGAGATAGCACCATTTGATCGAGATAGCGAAGCAGTGATGATGATGATCCATCTTTGATTATGATCTAGTGATGATTTAGCTTTGATGATGATCCAGTGATGATCCATCTTTGATGATGATACAGTGATGATCCAGCTTTGATGATGATCCAGTGATGATCTAGCTTTGATGATGATCCAGACTTGATCTAGAGAGGAATACTTGTGCTGATAAATTGTGTCAAGAGAATAAATTCCTAGTTAAGATGGAGTGTTGATGTATTGGTAACTTCAAAATGTATTCACTTATGTATTTCATATATTGTATTTGATTATTCATCGATGTTCCTATTAGGAGAATCAGTAATGTAAACAATTCATGTAAAGTCATAGAGGTTAACCCTCCTTGTTGATTAGGGGTTAAAGTCCCCGCAGTTGTGGGGAACTAGGGTTATTAGACTCTCCTAGAGAATTCAGCCTTGGTAAGTTGTTGTTAAGTTGAAAACTAGTATAAATAGAGATTGAGCCTCTCTATTTATCACACAGTTACTCACACTCAGTTGTAGTGCATGAGTGAGAGAGAAGAAGTTGTGATAAGAGAGAGAAAATCTATTGGAGATCATCTTATTGTCTTTGGGTTTTACTGGTTCCATTGTTGCTCATTCTATCTCTGAGGAAGTTGATGGGTTTTCTCCTTTATGGTTTCCCTAAGTAAAATATTTGTGTCCATTGTCTCTTGTGATTGATAGCTGTGCATGTTATTCTCTTAGATAAGATCCTAAGATCATACTGTCTAATTGATAAAAATCTGACAGGAAGAATATTGAAAAGTTTACATGCACAATCCTAGGAAACTAGTGCACATAAGAACAAACATTCTACATTTATGCTCTATAGAGTTGCAGAATGCAACAATTTTTTCACATGTTTTTGCTTACGAATAAGTTTTTCTCTCAAGTATGGAAGCTTGTTTACTGATTTCCAGCTTATTTTTAGGGGGAGTTTTTCCCAAGAGGATTTCCCAATTTTCCTTTTTTATTAAGAAATATTTTTATTTCATTTATACTATATGGGTTACTTTTGTCCTAGTTTCCAGGGCCCGAGTTGTCCAAATTTAGGATTAAGGGGGGGTGTCAGGATGGATTAATCCTCCCTTTAGCCACATAGTATATTCATTTTTTCTAACTTAGGATGTTGTTTTCACTTTACTAGAGTAAGGGGGGCATGCCCAAGAGTCATCTACACTTTTATGTTTTGGTGCCATTGGTGCCATTGGTGCCAATCCCTACATTTTAGGAACCCTCTCTTAGAGCCACCAATAATCACGTTCAATTTTCTATGGTAGGTATTCATTCATGTTCATTTATGCTCTGATTACCACCAGTTAGTTCACTTCTAGTCACCCTAGTGCTTGTTTGCATAATTTAAGGGAGTGTGGCACCTTTTGTTAACCTACCTCATCAATTAACTAATTGTGAACTGAATTAGTCATCTAGATTTAAAATAGTGAGCTCTATTTGTGATTATTTCCACACTGAGTTAGCACATTAGTCATTTTGATTTGGTGAATTTGATTCTTATATGTAGCATTTGAATTATCCTTATTGTATGACTATTGCATTATTGGCATGTTAATGAATATTGATGTAATGATACTCTATCCAATACTTGTCAAATTAGGGTGAAATTTCTTCCATGAATCCATTGTTTAGTTTACATTAATTTGTCAATTCAGCTGCATACTTATTTTAAGGTAACTTTCATTCAGGATTGTAGAAATATGGTTCATGAAATTTCACACTGGATTGTGGTCTCAAATATGCAGAGGGTGGTGAGATTAGAATACATGGTTATACACATTCACATTAGGATGGGAGCACCGATGACATAAATAGAACCTTAGGATGTTGTTTCAGTTTGGGATCAGGTGTGATCTCATGGATTAGCAGAAAGCATACTTGTTTTTCTCTGAGTACAATATAGGATGACTACATTGCACCATGTTCATCATGTGGTGAAGCAGTTTGGCTCTGCAAGTTTTTGGAAGGACTAATCGATACATAGTTGGATGTGATTGATATCTATTGTGATAATCATAGTTGCATCAAGCAGATAGAGAACCCAATATTTCACAACAAGTTAAAAGACATAGAGATAAAGTTCCATTATATTTAATACATGCTATAGACTCAAGGGAGTATTACAACTCCAATATGTTCCTACAAAGGAAAAAGTGGCCGATGTATTGACTAAGCCTCTGTCTCATGTAAAGTTTGAATACTTTCGATACAAGCTTGGTGTATTCTGGAAGGACCTCCCTCAAAAGAGGGAGTGATGATGACGATGACTATGATGATGTGGTAGGTTTCCTATTGCAGTGTTGTAGTAGCTCAATCTAGGTATGGTATGTCTAGCTAAGCTGGTTTGGCCCAAAAATGTTAGTAATCTAGAGTACGCATGTTTGATCCTAGGGGGTTAGTATATATGGCTAAGATTGTTTGTCCCTAAAGGATTAGTAATCTATACAAGGCTTGTTTGGTCCCTAGGTAGATACATTTGTCTGGATAGTATTGTTTGGACAGAAAGAGTTAGTAAGCCATACAAATGCCTAGTGGATCTATCGGAGTAACCATTATGATCTGTTCTTTGGGAAGCACCAGATGACCAATGTATCTTAGAGAAGCACCATCTGAAGAGTAATGTGGTACAATAAAAGGGTTATTGTCCAACTGTTGGATGATTTCAGATAATAAAGATTCATTTACATAACCTTGTTGAACATATTGCATCCAATTTGGAATAGGAATAGAAATAGATGAAAAATAAATGTGTTCATTAAATCTACGAGAAAGAGAATTCGCCACAATATTGTCCTTACATTTCTTATAAGTGATGTCATAGTCATAACCCATGATCTTTCTAACCCATTTCTATTGTGTTGGGGATTAGGCTTGTTGTTCTAGGAAATATTTCAGACTCTGGCGATTAGTCTTAATGCAGAAAGGATTCCCCAATAGGTATGACCACCACTTTTGTAATGCATGAAAAATAGTCATCGTTTCCTTCTCATATGTAGAGGAAGATAAATTCTTAACAAAAAGAGACTTTTTGGTGAAAAGAATGGGATCTCCATATTGAAGGAGAAGATGACTAAGTCCATTGTCGCAAGTATCACACTTAATAGTGAAGGGATATGAAAAATAGGTCATAGCTAGAACATGCATGGTACACATATCTTGTTTCAGGTTTTCAAATGCACACTCAGCAACATGTGTGAATGTAAAAGCATCATTTTTTAATAGATATTTTAATGTAGCTGAAATATTATGGTAGTCCTTATCAAACTTGCGGTAGTATCCAGTCAGTCCAAAAAACCATGAAGGCTATTGAGTGTCTGAGGATGCAACCAATTTTTCATGGCATCTATTTTGGCAGGATCCATGTGAACCCCTTGTGCTGAAACAATATGCTCGAGATACTCTAATTCCTCCTTCCAAAAAACACATTTAGACTATTTTACATGGAGGTGATTACACCAAAAATTTATAGTACAAAATATAAATGTTGGAGATTCTCATCCCATGTTTTACAATAGATGAGGATATCATTGAAGAAGACCAGAATGAAATTTTGCAAGTAGGGACAAAATATGTTATTCATCAATTCTTAGAATGTGGAACGAGCATTAGTGAGGCCAAAGGGCATGAAAAAAACTCATAGTGGCCATCATGTGTGTGGAAATCCATTTTAGGGATATCATCCTCATGAAATCAAATATGGTGATACTGATAATGAGGATCCAACTTGGAGAAAAAATGAGCACCATGAAGCTCATCAAGAATATCATCAACAACAGGAATTGGAAACTTATCCTTTATTTTGATGTGATTAAGTGCTCGAAATTCAATGCAGAGGTTCCATGACCCATATTTTTTTCAAACAAGAATAACTCATGAAGAAAAGGAACTAGTATTAGGGAAAATAATACCTTGCTTCAGTAAGTCCCGAATGAGCATTTGAGTCTATGTATTTTGGTGAAACCGTTACAAATAAGGACTAATGTTGGGAGGGAAATTTCCATGAAGGAGTGGAATACAATGATCCTCTTGTATTGAAGGTGGAAATCCCACTAGTTTAGAAAAGACACATGCATATCGATCCAAAATTTGTTGTAGAACCAAGGGAGTAGTGGAGACTGATGATGGTTGGATCTAAATGGAATGGAGCTTAGCGATGAGACCATGTGAATTTTTCTTAAGGATATTTTCCATCTGATGTGAAATAATGATGGTGAGAGACCCTAGTTTTAATCCCTTCAATGTGTGTTTTCCCATTGAATAAAAATTGCATACAAATTTAATAAAAATCCCATAATATGGATCCAACTGTGCGTAACTATTGAGCGACCAAAAGAAAATCACATGTTCCTAAGGGAAAGGAAAACATGTCAGGGCACATGTTATAATCTCCAATAGAGGTATGCACACTGAAAAAATTCCCCTTCCAAGGTAAGGTGCCCCCATTGGAAACCATGACTTCTAAGATGGAGCAAGGATCGGCAAAACAATAATCCTATTGGGAGATCTAATGGTCAATGAAGTTATGAGTGCTACTAGAGTCAAAGAGTATTGTAAAAGGGATCTTCTTGAATAAACCCTTAAAGAACATGGTTTGTGGGGTGGTGACTTTGTCTAATTCACAAAGATATATATCTGGGTGGTCATCTTGAGAATGAGGGTCAACAGGAGGCTGCTGAATGTTGGCCTGATCATCTATTAGATCATGAGTATCTTCACAAATTTTGGGTGTAGGAAGAGAATCCACATCCAAGAGATAGATATTTTTCTCAGCACATCTATGTCCTCAAGTGAATTTCTCATCAAATTATAACAAAGCTATTTTTCTCTATGTCTCTGCATCTTGAATTCAGACAAGTGCTTGGTAAGAGTGGGTCTAGGAGCTAGCATGATTGGAGGTCTTTTCGAAACCATATTTCTAAATGGAAAAAAGTGGGTTTGGAGCATTGTTGAGCTATGATCTTGTCCTCCACCAACTTATACAACCTTAGGGATTCCATAATTGTGATGGGACAAAAAAAATTAACCTCAAATTAGATTGCATACTTCAAACCAGTGATAAAAGAACTCCTGTAGAATGCATTAGAAAGTCCTTATATGTTATTGGCCATTTTCTCAAATTATATCTAATACTCTCTCACAGTGCCATTTTGGTGAAGTTTAGTGAGTTCACCTATGAATTCACCAAGAGTAATAGGGCCAAATCATTGCAAAGGGAGTTGGCAAAAATATGTCCATTTTGGATTTTCATGAGCCTTGATGTATCAACAGAACCATTGAATGGATTCATGTTCCAAATGAAAGGTTGTAAGTGGGACTTTGTTGACATTTAAAGTGTTATGCAGAATGGCAATCCTTGTGTGTGATTATCCAATTTCTCAAATTCTATCTGATTCTCTCTCATAGTGCTAGTTTGGCTAAGTTTAGAGAGCTATATTATGAAGTCATCAAAAGTACTAGGTCCAAATCGTTGCAAAAGGAGTTGGAAAATATCTGTCCCTTTTGGCTCTTCATGAGCCTTATGTACCAAGGGAACCATTGAAGGGATTCATCTTCCAAATGAAAGGATGCAAGTGGGAATTTGATGACATTAAAAGTGTTTACAAACTGAAATATTGTTTTACCTTGTATATCCATCTAGTTGGATCATCACCATTGAAGTAAGGAAAATCAATCTTTGGCCCCAAAAATTGTTGGAAGAAGAGAACCCAGTGTCTACAGAAAACTATCGATGTCATCTATTGTTCATGATTGAATGTTGAATATGGAGGTCGAGAATTGTTTCATCTAGATCTTGGAGTTTATTATTGAGGGAAGAAAGTGTGTCTTCAATTTGTTTTTTTGCTCATGCGCGAGTGAAAACCATAACCAGGAGTTTTTTTGGAAATGCGCAAAAAAAGAAAAACATAATTTTTTTTAGAAAAGGAAAATTTGGAGTTGGGAAAAACTCTGATGGGTAATTTGGGTTTGACTACATTTCGGACACTTTCTAAGAGATAGGGAAGAATAAAATGGGGATTTCAGAAGCGTAGTGAAAGAATGGGAATTTTTTTCAAAGAGGGACGGGGAAGCATAAATAGGAAATGAACACTATGGAAAAATTTGAAGGTGATTGGGTGGGAATAGAAGAAGTTATGGAAAACCCTAAAAATAGACAAATGTGGGCTTTCTACATTCATAAAGTGGAATTTGGGATAGGGTCCTCAAGGAAGGAAATATGCATAATGCAATTATAGGGGATCTGGTATATTTTCAAGGGAAACATAGCTAAATAAAATAAGATATGGAGAAAAAACATAAATTTATACTCCTTTTTTATATGGAATTGATCTGTGACAACTCTGGACATATGTAATCTGCTATTTATCAACTAGAAATAGAGATGGACCCCAGGTATGTTCAGATTCATAAAGGTTTCATGGATTCACTTGACCACCAATGCTATTTAATGACTTTCATATTAGAGAAGTACCCCTCACTCCACGACTCATGTAAAACTGATAACTTCTTTGCCACAAATGACAGCTCTTGGTTTACTTCATGGGTGGGAACTAGTTAATTAGGTAGGGGTTGTTGCCATTTTTGTTGGAAGTTCATCTCAATGGCCAGCTACTTATAGGTTCCTATGGTAATCCTCACAATGAATTTTAGGGATATGCCCAGGTACTTCCCAAAGTTAAGAGGATAGGGGTTATTCCCTGATCTGAACTTGCAATTGAAATGAACAATACATATGCAAAGAATAAGAACTACTATCATAATCACAATGCTAAGAAGCCATTGTAAAACAAATTTGGTAGAAATTCCTCCCAACGATTCAAAGAAAGTACTATAATACTAGATGGGAAAAACCTCCTTCAATAAATAATGCTAATGCATGATATAACAGAAATAACATAACAATTAAGGAATTTATTGATTGCATGCAACTTCAAGAGGGAAACCTCCTATGAGAAAGATCAATACAAATAACTTGTGGATGCCTTCATTGGCCTCAACACGTACTTATATACTAAGGTTAATCTAAACAACCATTACTTCCCATGAATGTGGGATAAACCAATATACTCACGAGAAAATTTACATAGCATATGGGTCCAACAACAATATACTAAGAAAGTAAAGAGAAGGGTTTACGAAGGTTCCTAACAAGAAGTATTTCTAAGTTAATGACTACTTAGAAAATGAAAAGGCCACAATTTCTATTTACAACCTCAACGGATAAGCTTCAATTTGGTGGGAGCACCTCATGCAATAAAAAATGATTAAGGAGAGGAGGATCATCAAGGAACAATTCCAAAAGCATTTCAAGGAAAAATACCTATCTTCCAGTTATTACAATAACAAGAGGAAAGAGTTCCAAGAACTAAAATTGGGATTGAATTCAATGGAAGAGCATTTCCATAAGTTTTCGCAATTTTTGAGGTATGCAGGCTACATAAAAAATGAAATAATAGAGATTCAAATCTTCCTTGGAAGTCTTCCCCAAAGTTATACATATAGGATTGATTTTGTTAATCCACCCAGTCTTAATGAATGCATCAGAATGACAAAGAATTTCTATGAGCACTAGAAAAGGAAAATAAGAAGCTAAACTACCAAAGTAAAAGTGGATGAAAACCCCGAATTGGAATTCATCCAAGGAATTTTCAATAAGGGAAGCAAGAACGAAGTGTAAATGAATCAGTAGTAGCAGTATAAAAATGCCAAATGAACCACTTCGACATTGGGGATGTGGAGGAAATCACATACTTAAGGATTGTCTACATCAAAGAGATAACCCTCAAATTTTGCATAAATTTGAAGAAATAGTTACACTGGAGGATATGGAAGTGGAATATGTTCAAATTTATACAGCATTGGATAACAGTAAGGCAGACCATCAATCAACAATGGTGGAAGTTCATGGTAGGATTCCTAACAAAATTATTTTTGTTCTGATTGATATAAGATCTACTCATAGTTATGCTACTTCAAAAGTGGCTGAAAGTTGTTCTCTTAGAAAAATGATGAATGATAAGTATTTTCTAGTTCAATTAGCCACTGGTACAAAGAGAAGAGTAAGTGAAGTAGTGATGGTGTGATCCATAGAGTTGAATGGAATCTTCACAAATAGTAAATTTTAATGTCATATTATTAGGCTCTTATGATGGTCCTATTAGTATGGATTGATTGGAAAAACATAGGTTCAAGGTAGAATGTTATGAAAATGTCCTTGAATGCATTGATGAAGGGGGAAGGTCAAGATTAGTGAAAGAGATTCCCAAACCGGTTTCAATAATTCAGATTTCATCTTTGCAGTTAAAGAAGTTTTACAATAAAGGTTGCTAGCTATATACTTCCCATATACCAGATCGATTAGAGGACAAAGGTACAATGATAAAGTATTGTCAATTGTTGAAAACGTTTAAAGACGTGATTCCAGATGAAGTACTGGGACTTCCACCAAAAAGGGAAATCGATTTCACAATAAATCATGTTCTAGGGACAATGCTATTTTCCAAAGCTCCTTATAGAATGAACATGCTAGACTTGGTACAATTGAAAATGTAGCTACAAGAATTAATGAAAAAAAAGAGTATCAATCCAAGTGTGTCATCTTGGGGAGAAATGGTATTATTCTTCAAGAAGAAAGATGAGAATTTAAGGATATGTATTGATTAAATGAAGATAAATAAAGTGATAGTCAAGAATAATTACCCATTTCCCAGAATTCATGATTTGTTTGATCAAATGAAGGGAGCCAAAACAAATTCAAAGATTGACTTGAGATATGGTTATCATCAAGTGAGGATAAAAAAAGAAGAAATTCACAATACAACTTTCTAGGAAAGACATGACCATTATGAGTTCATGGTGGTGTCATTTGGTCTCACCAATGCACATGACACATTCATGTGTCTCATGAATAACATCTTCAATGAGTATTTGGAAAATTTCTTTATCTTTTTCTTTGATGGCATTCTCATTTACTCAAATAGCAAAGAAGAGCACGAGGAAAACTTGAGAATGGTATTGCAAGTTATTAGAGAGAACAAATTGTATACCAAGCTAAGAAAGTGTGACTTCTATCAAAGAAGGGTAAAATATTTGGGTTATGTTATTTAAGAAGAAGGAATTGCAATAGATCCATAAAATATTGAAGGCATCATGAATTGGTCTACTCAAGGAATTGTTGTATATGTTTGATATTTTATGCACCTAGAAGGATAATGATAGGAGATTCATTAAGGGATTCTCCAAAATTATTCATCCAATTACATCACTACAAATAAATAATGTCAAATTTGTATGATCTAAGAAATGTGAAGAAATATTCCAGTGATTAAAGAATTTGCTTACTAATTCTCACGTTTTGAACATTGTAGATCTAAGTAAATATTTTGTAGTATGTATGGATGCTTGCATCGAAGGAATAGGTGGGGTGATCATGCATGAAGGCTTTGTGATTTTCTATGCATCAAAAAAAGAGCATAAAAGGAATTGTGTGACTCATGATTTAGAACTAGTATACATAGTACATGGCATCAAGATGTGGAGATATTATCTGTTAGGAAGAATATTTGAACTTAGGAAATATCACATGAGATTAAAGTATTTGTTTCATAAACCAATATTAAATGCTTAGAAAGATATATGGAAAGGAGATAAATGTTCTAGATTCCCTTAGCAAAAAATTTCACTTAGCAACCTTAAGTACATGCACATCATTTTTGAGAATAATATTTTTTGAATCCCAAAATAAATATGAAGATTACCTTCAATTAAAAGAAAAAATACAACTTGACAATTGAGATGAAAATAATGAAGGATATAAGCTCATAGAAGACGATCTTCTTATTTATAACGATAGATTGTATATTCCAAATCATGTAGAGTTGAGGAAGATGGCAATGGATGAAATTCGTCAAATGCCATACTCTGGACATCTAGGATACCAAAAGACAATAATATGAACAATAAATAAATACTTTTTGCATGGGATGAAGAAGGATATAGAAAAATATATTTCTCAATGTAAAAATTCCAACAAGTCAATGTAGTGCATCAACATTTGGCAGGATTGTTACAACCTCTACCCATTCCATAATGGAAGTGGGAAGTAATTTATATGGATTTCAATACAAGTTTTTCAATGACAATGAGGAAGCATGATTTAATCATGGTTGTGGTGGAAAATCTATCAAAGGAATCTCATTTCATTCCAATCAATTCCACTCATAAAACCTGTTTCATAGTGAATATCTTTATAAAGAATATATTTATATTGCATGGGTTACCCAAAGCAATAGTCTTAGATTGAGATGCAAAGTTCAAATCCAATTTTTGGAAAGGGTTATTTTAGGAGTTGGGAAATCAGCTATAGTTTAGTAAAGCGTATCATCTTCAAACACATGGTCATTCTAAAAGGGTGAATCAATTCCTTAGGGAAATGATAAGGATGTATGTGATGAACATGCCATAAAAGTGGGGATATTACCTACACTTGGTGGATTTTCATACAATAATGGAGATCAAGGAACATTGGGAATGATCCCATTTGAGGAGTTGCATGTAAAGGGATGTGTTATACCAAAATCCTGTCACCATCATGTGATAAGACCTTTGACATACCTACTTTCCCTGAAATCCTAGCTTCTGGAGTGAAGACTAAATGGTTTCTTATCAATCTGTCATACAAAATCCCAGCACCACGCATGCCACTTTGTCCAGGAGTAGCACCCCTGCTTGCACCACTTCTCATCAGTTGTCCAAAAGCAATGCCACTGCTTGTCACCCTTGGTCCATAGGCAGTTATTACCAGAACCGCTCTATCATATAAAGAGAAGCACGATACCCTGGGTAAAAAGGGAAAAAGAGAAGCTTCTCAAGGCTTCTAGATGATAAGCCTCGAGATATCCCTTATCCCTACTGTTGTGGGTTGGTTGAGCTTGAGATCCCTCATCCTAGGATATTAGAGGCCACCTCACCCACTAATTTCTCAACCATTTCTATCCACTAAATCCCTATAAATATGAGCTAATAGCCATGGTTGAGAGGAGAACATTGAAGGTATTGTTATGCTGTTGGACTGATTCTTGGTCCAAGATCATTTGGAGAGAGCATAGAGAGCTAGATTCAGAGCTTTTAGGGATGAAGAGCTAGTTTCATGGAGATGCATGTCAACACTAAGGCTTGGTTGTAAACTTCTTCATATTTCTAATGCAAGTTGATTTTCTGTCCCATATATATTGTTGATGTTTGATTTCAGATATATATTGCTAGATTCCTTAGTCACTAGCATAGATTAGTAGATCATATTCTGGTTGCTTTGATATGTTTTGTGTTCAACTCTTTTGCAGGTACACAGGTGAACTATCAAAGCCTTGAATTCCATATATCTACAGTATCTAGGGAGATTTATTAGCCTCTGTGATCTATTTGTTCTAGATCTGAACCATTCAGACCAGCGAAACACCTTGCTGTTCGCAGGAGATGAAATATTCCGATCAATAAATCTAGCAATTCCAATGGGGAGTAGTTGTATTCAGCTGTTCTGATCGTCCTCAGTTTGCAACTCTTGTCCAAATTCAAGATCCGTTTTCTTCAACTCTTTACAGTCAGATCTACTTTCTGATTTGTATTATTTAGCTTTGAAATTTCTAGATCTGTTCAGATCCGAGTCATTTCAGTTTTTTATGCTCTATTACCATATTCAATTCGACAATATTCACCTTGATCTAGTCTTTTTTGATCTGATTCATCATTCTCTTTCTTGTTTTGGCCATCTACAGGGAACCGCGGCAATGCTTTGTATGAGGAGCGGTGCCACCGCCTGAACACAGTGGACAATAAGCAGTGCCACCACCCGTATCTGGTTAGAAAGGAGCGGTGGTACTTTAGAAATGCTCTTACAACACCTATGAAGCGCTGTACCAGGTAGGCATTAGTCCAAAACTCTTTTTCCTCTTTTTTCTTTGTAAAAATTTGGAATTTTCATTGCTTTCAGTTTTGTTATCAGGATTGTGTTATTGAATCTGATGTGTGTGGCTTACTTATTTGATGGTTTAAGATTGATTTTGAGTGGAATTTCAAAAATTTGTTTGGTCTTTTTTATTTTTCATCCACTTCTTGCTCATTGGTTGTGTTTAGAGAAGGATTTCTTGTTTTTTGAAATATAGGGTGCTAGTTGAACTCTCTTTTTGTTGCATACACTAAAAGAAGAACACTAGATTAGCTTCTGTATTTCATTTCTTGCTTGCATAGTACACTTCTTTTTCTTCCCTTCAAAAAAGAAAAGTTTTTCTTGAGATTAGGACATCATATTTGAGCATTGGATTTGGGTTTTCTGATTGGCTTCATAAGCTTTCAGGACCTTTACAATATTTCATCTCTCATGCATATAGGACTATCTTAATCAAAATAAAAATAAATGGTATTTTTAAGTTAGATTTGCTTATGTTTTTAAGAAATTTGAAAAGTTAGAGTGCATTGGAATATAGGTGTGCTTGGTGTTGTTCTTTTAGGAAAAGAGATTCTCACCCTCCCCATTTGCTTTCAGAAAGAAGAATTTGGTTTGTAGAAGTATTTGCTTGTTTTTGATTTGATGTTCATGAGTATTGATTGGAATGATTTTTGGTTTTGAAACAAAAAGAAAAACACTCTCTTCCCTCCCGTAAGTAGGCATATTGAACGGTAAAGTGAACATTTGCACAAGCATATTGCATGGTTTTACTTTTCTATCAGAACATCATGCATTCACCTAACCGTACAAGTTAAAATCAACGGTAATTGTAGGTTAAAATTTACGTAGTAACTTGAGTGATAGGTTAGAGACGTGTTTGGATGTCGTAAAACGTAGGAGCTATTGTTATTTGTTAGCATTACATTTCGGAACTCACACAGTTCTTCCACGTACCGTTGGTATATCAAACAGCCTTTCATGTACCCTTGAGGTATATATAAAGGTACTTCACATACTCAATTGTATATCTGAAGTCCCCTTGTGTACAGTTATGAATTAGATAGCACTACTGCCTATTCGAGATCCCACATACCTTGAGTATAGCGGAAGACCCCACTAGGGCACCTTGTCTATTTGAGAAAAACCCTTTGGTCATCTTGTTTCGAGCCATACATTGAAAATAGAATTCGGGGAGATTACTACGCATGTACCCTCGAGGTATATCATGAGTGGCACTGGCTTAACAATCCTAGTGAGAGACCTGACTTTTGAACTCCTCCTGTCATTTTGAGTCTGCTTGTTTTGACCTATAGTTTGAGTAGGGAAGTCTTTTGGTGTGTTTTTTCTAGATTTTCAGACCCTAGATTAGATAGGACCTGTACACACTGGCTGATTTAAGATAGTATAGGAGAGTACAGGGCTTGCCACCTGATTTTACTTATGTTTCAGAAGGAAATCCAATGGAAGTTATCGACCAAGGAGCTGCTACCACCTCCCAAGTGGGAGATAATGTGGTGGTGGCAAGTAGAGTACCATATTCTTCACACTCACCCTCCTTGATCCAACAGCCTTCCCAGGAAGATTCATCGCTCCATCCTCCGGTGGAAGGTCATGTTGATGATACCCATCAGGACTTTGGTCCTAATGCTCCCTTTTGGGAGACAACTATTGGACAGGCCATTGCCTCATTTGGCACCCATGTAAGTTCTCTTGAAATTGAAGAAGAACACAGAAAATACCATGCTGCTATCCTCCATGCACAGGAGGTAGAAAAGCATATTGACAAGCTATTAGGATCTTCACCGGTTCGTTCCACATTCCTTCCTGTGGGATATCATTCACTAGCCGATTCTATGAGACCCATTGATCCGATTATAGATTGTCCATTAACAACCCACAACCCAGGTCAAATTTCCACCCCTCTCACCTCTTATGTTATGTTTGTTCCAAATCCTCCCAGATATTTTGCATCTGGGGCCCAACCTTCAATTCATGTTTCTTCAGTACCTTTGAATACCGGGGGGAAACCCTCGGCACGACCTACATTATCTGATCCTGGATTTGTACCTAGTCAAGAGAAGACCTCTAACATAGAAACATCTACATTTTTTGTCCCTCCCACCCACACTAATGTGGTAAATCCCCCATCTAGTTTAGGTCATCCCTTGGGGGCACAACCTGTTCCCATTCAGTATTCTAGTGGTTATGGTTATCAAATACCCATAGGTAATCATCCATCTAATCGTACTAGAATTCCATTCCCTAGCAACACTTTTACACCATGGGGGAAACCCAATTGGTCTTACATGCCAGCCATGGGAGGGATACCCATACATACTACGGGAGGTGCGGGAGGACCACCTTATGGAGGTCCTCCCCCTAGGGGACCTAATGGTCCTGGAGGGCCTAGCAGTCCTCCTCATGGTCCTAGTGGTCCTGGGGGACCTAGTGGATTTCCTCCTTATTGCTTCGGAGGGTCTGGTGGCCCTCCACCTAGTGGTTCCGATGGCTCTGGAGGTTTCCCACCTCCTGGAGGTTTCGGAGGGTCTGGTGGTCCTGGTGGTCCTAGCGGTCTTGGTGGCTCTCACGGTCCTCCTCCTAGAGTCCCTAGTGGTCCTAGCAGTCCTAACTCCAGAAATCAACCCCCCATGGGTGGATTTCCCAGTAGTTCTTCCTCACACCAACAAAACAGACCCACAGTATTGGCCCTTTTGGCAACAACCTACGAATAGGTTGCAATCTCACCCGAAACAGCTATGGGGTGCCATAGAATCAGGTTTCTGTAAGTGAAAGAGGGATATTACTGTACCTTTAGCCTTAACAAAGAATAATAATGCAACATAGAGCTTCGACATTCACTTAAATAGCTTTGCAGTTTAGATAAAAAGACAATTTCTTGCTTAACCCTTAACTCGGAATTCACATCGAAGTTAATATTTAGCAGTTTATCTTACTTTATCATTCATATACTTATCAAATGCATAAAACATAACAAAAACAACTTAAAAGAACCACCACAACACAAGATATACGTGGTTCACCCCTAGGGTAGGGGCTATGTCCACAGAACTGTGTTTTATATTCAACAATTTACAAAACACACAGTTCTGATCTATGCACTTAGATGCAGATCTTATCAGCAACCCAAAACTGTGCACTTAGCTGCAGAACCTTTCTTCCAAAACCCTTTGCGCACTCAGCTACAGAGGTCGTCCATGCACTCAACTGGGACTTGACCTTAACCCCAAAAACCCTCTACGCACTCAGCTGCAGAGGTCGTCCACACACTCGGCTGGGACTTAACCTTAAACCCAAAATAGGCCTTAGATTATTTGCATCACATTATCATACACAAAAACCTTTACTTGACTCCTTTACATAAGTGCCTATTTATACAAGGGCACTATTACAATACCATGGTCTTAAACCATGGGTACCCAAAAACCATGGGACATTTATAAAAAGAGGGGCTTCAACCCAACCCTGAAGCCCCTAAGACTATTTTGCACCGCAACTCCGCTTACAAGCTTCGCACCAAAACCGCGGAGTTGCCAAAATTAAGGACCTTCAAGGTCCGAGCCCTAACTGGCCCCTAAGACTCACTAGTGTCCCATCTCGGGACACTCTGCTGCTTTTCTGGTGGAAGAATCTTGTTGGTGAAGATATTAAATTGCTTGTTGAGGCTACGCATGATATCTTTGGCTGCTTTCTCTTTCTCCACTATCTCCTACAATGTAGTTGTAGATGCTTCGTTAGCCTTTTCCTGTGCAAATGCATCATACTCCTTCAAGACTTTGAGTTGGTTGTCTGCGACAGTGCTCAACTCCAAGGCCTCATTAATAAGGGGCTACACAGATTTCACGAGCAGTGTTTCTTTCTTTCTACAAGACTCAATTTCTCACTAGATCTCATTGATATGCTTCACCTTAAGCATCTTCTGCATAGGAGGAAATGTCTTAATTTCTGCTTTCACTGCATCCGGCTCTGTCTATCACTGCTTGATGGTTTCTTGCAACTTTTTGACTTCTCGGTTGTCCTACAAGTTTTCCCAGGCCTCGACGCTTTCATCTAGTATTTTTTATGCACTACTCACAAGATCTGAGATCTTCATTGCTAAGGCCTGAATATCTTTGCGACGATATTCCCTGACCTCTGGTGGACACTTAGGAATGAGGCAAAGCTGAAGCTCTACAATCTGGGCCTAATGTTCTACTTTTAGCTTCTCTATATGGCTTCAATACTATTGTGCATAGTCTTTCAGCTTGACTATTCTTTGTTCCAGTTCTTCTTCAGCCTACATGTCGAAGTCAGGGAGACTTCGACACGCCTCATCCAATACTCACGCTAGTGTAGCCTGCTTGCTTTCTGCTTCCCTCTTCTTCTTCTCAACTTCTTTCAACTACACTATGAGGCTCTCACTCTGCTTTGTGGTATTCTCTAACTGCATTTGTGAGTAGCTGTCTCATTCTCGAATCTTGTTCATGATTGCCAATTGACAAAGATGCAGCTCCGACATAGACAACTTGGTGTAGTCTATCTCAACTGTCATGCTCATCTGTGATCGAGATGCTGTGTCAGTTATTATAAGGGCTGCACTTGGTACTTGTCCTCTGTTGTTTCTAGTAGGCCATTGTCTCGTATCTGGCTACACACCTACTGGGGCACTGCTTGCTGTGGCACCAGTCGTTGATCTTTCTGCTAACTCCTTTAATTCTATAATTCATTGAGCTACGCCAGTGAGCGCATCAAGGTGTGTAGCTGCAAACTCTACCCACTTATTAGACAATACTTTTGTGGACTTTTTCAGACCTTGATCAAGCTTGTCAATCATCAAATCAGGCTCTTCGACAATATTCTTCCCCTTCGACGCCTTAGCTTTCTTTCTGGGTTGAGGCTTAGTCACTTCCTCAGCTTCGGGAGACTTGTGCTTATCTGGGCGATTGGGGTCTGAGATGGTTTTGACCGATTCTTCTTCTTCTTCATCAGCTCCATCATCGCCACCATGGTCATCTCTGCTCTGCTATGACTCATCTTGTTCTTCGATTTCTTCTGGTGGGTCACTCTGCGACGGCTGACTAGGACCTACGCCCACATCTGTCACTGGAGGGACTGGTATGTTGGGCCTTGCTCCCATGTCCTTCATCCATTCAGCTGGCCACTACTAGACTACTACGAGGATGTCTTCCTGGTTCACCACGTATGGCAACTTCGACCATTTATTCTTGTTATCTGCGCGGGCCTGGATGAATACATTGTGCATGTCAGCCTTGAATTTGGCCACTCCAGCATACTAAGAGAATAGCTCATTACTGAGCCGCGATGTTTTCAGAATATCATAGGAAATATTCATCACATAGAAGGTGAACACGTAGTTCATCATCTACTAAAAGGCTTTATCCTATGAAACCCAAAGAGATGCGTACCTCGTTGCACCAAGCATCTCCGGAGGCACATTGACAAACTGTGCCTCGGTAGGTTCTCTCCATCCTACCAGTGCAATAAGCACTAACAACCATGAGTAATTAAAGGGTCTACCTTTCTCCTGTGCGTCGTGGACATCTTAGAGGAATTCCCTAGCAATGTACTCTGCCCACTTGTAACTATAGCCTTCACCATAGTTTGCATCAATACTGACAATCGGGGCAGGTACTTCATTCGGTCTGCACTTCTACATTAATTTGCATGCTAGGAGCTCTGTAGTGAAGTGAATGTTTTGGTGCCAAATTGTCGAGGTTTGATACCCTCACTTTCCTTTCGTCAAGCCAAAGCAGTCCTTCATGTGTTGTGCCAGCTTCGTATCCTCGTGTTTTGCGACAAACTCAATCCCAAAATCAGGCCCTTCCTTCGGTAAGCCTGTAATCCTATGAATCAGTTCTCCATCAATAACTATTTTTTGGCTTCCTATCCATAGGTTCCCATCATGCACCAATGCTAATAGCTTCTTGACCACCATGGTAACCTGCGTGCTGCGACCAAAGTGGGGGGCATTTAGCATCTTCAACAAGCCATCTTGCTCCAAGCCAGCAGCCCACTGTTTCACTTCCAGTAATGTCGTTCCAGCCTCCAGATAATGGACAGAGTGCAAGTATTTCCCAGGTGAAAACTACGAAAACTTCCCATGATCATTCGTATCATGTTCTGCGTACTTGATCCAGTCTAATTTTCCTGTCATCATTCCTACCAACTGCACACCCTGTGGCAACAAAGTGGTGCGTAATGTGAACTTGGTTGTCTGGAGAGGTGGCTGAACTCCTGGTCAAACAGGAAGAAGATATGGTGGACATTGCGATGCAATGTTCTCATCCTCACCGAAGTATTCAAAACCTTTAGGTGGGAGCTTTGCTGAACCAGGAGGATTCATCTTGGGATCCTTCGGTGTCTTTCCTGATGCCTTGTGCCTTTCCTCGTTCTGCTTAGAACAAACTTCTGCCTTAAATTTCTTTCTGGTTGATCATGTCTGCATTGGCTGATTCGGCATTGGGGGATTCTCTTTGTAAGGTGCAGATGCAGGTGGATTGCTCATAAGGTTTTACAGACCCCTCTATCTAAATTCTTTCAACAATTCCTAGACTTTGCGATCAGTTGACATGGACTCAACTCAAGAAAATGCATAATGTGAAATTCACAGGTCTGGGTGTCTTCTTATAGAATCCAATGACCAAATATGCCATAACTATGCATTAAAGACACCAAATTTGATCGAGCGGTGGTAGATCTTGTCTAAACGGCACTAGATTCCCCAAAATCTCATCATTATAGGTAGTTAATGCAGTTAACGTACCGGTGCCGCCAAATCTGATTTTTTCCAACGGTCACATTTTAAGCTTCGACACACCTTTCGTATTCGGCACAACCACTAACTTCATCTTCACCACAATAAGGACCTTCGACACAATATTGACCTTCGACACATCCTGACACAGTTTTGACAGAGCTTCGAGCTTCGACCCACAACAAAATTTCTTCGACAACCTTCAACACTTCATACATTTTCCAATAATCTACACAAGCGCTCTGAGAACAGATTCATTATAGTCTAGTACCCAATTGTAACTGTTCTTGGTACTTAGACTCTTCTTCTTGCTATTACTTCTGATCAGGGGGTACAGGCTTGTCCCTGTACTTCTTTAATCTACTTCCATTCACCATTGAGGGAAAAATTTCTCCATTCAATTTAGCTAACTGAACTGCACCACCATCGGTAACTTTCTGAACTATGTATGGTCCTTTCCAATGTGTCTTGAACTTACCTGGGAACTTCATGAATTTACTGTCGTACAAGAGCACAAGATCACCATTCTGAAAATGATTCTTCTTAATGTGTCTATCATGCCATGCTTTTTCTCTAGCTTTCTGTACTTGCTGCTGGAAACCTGCAATGAATCTATCTTCTTATAGTTCCAGTATCTTTGCTAGCCTTTCATTCAACGCGGCTGGGTCATCCATCTCTGTGAAGGCAGATATTCTGAGGCTAGGAACAATGTACTCCATGGGCATAATTGTATATTGAAAAGATCCCATTTTTGTAGAGAAGGTTTTTTTATGTCAATCCTCTGGAGCGATTCTAATCTAATGGTAACCTGAAAATCCATCAGTGAAGGAATACACTTCTTGACCTCCGACATTGTCTAAAACTTCATCTGTGAAGGGAGTAGGGAAAGGATCATGTAAACAGGCATCATTTAGCTTCCTCAGGTCAACAAAGATTCTGATTTCTCCCTTGGTCTTCTTTTCTTGTACCACCATAGGGATAACCCATTCGGACTCTTCAATAGGCTCAATGATTCTTGCAGTGAGCATCTTATCTAGCTCTGTCTGGACTTTTTCTTTATACCTAGGATTCAGCCTATAAGGGCGCTGCTTCATAGGCTTTGCATCCGCTTTCAAAGGGATTTTTATCACTCTTATATCACCAAGGATACCTTTCATTTCTGAGAACTTTGTCAGAAATAAGTCCTGATACTCATGGAGAAGTTCAGTCACTTTTCTCACCATTTCTTCATCCCAATAATCTCCAATGGTAGCGTACTTAGGCATTTCTTCTAATCCAATGTTTACTTTCCTTGTCTTCAAGGGCTGAGTTACTTCAGGTGATTCGACTGTTGGTCCATGTACTTCGCAATGTCCTTCTGACTCAGGAATATTAATGTTACAAGGGTCATTGTCTTCATGAATGGCGAGGTTATAGCATTCTACTGCATTAGCATCTTGTTCCTTCCAATCAGGTTGGTACACGGCTATTTCTTTATCATCAAATACCTTAGTATGGATCACCCTAATAGCTACGTCCAAAGCAGGGAAAACTTAATTAATAGAAAATGTGATCAAAAAACTATCAACAAGGCTAACCCAACTTACAGTACCATGGCGAAGCTCCACCTCCGCATACCAGTTCTTTGCTACAGGTTCCAGAGTGTGTACAAACCTATGTACCCATTCTTCACAAGGTACATGCTTCCATGCTTCGTAACATTGCTCCAAATGTTCCTGAGGGCTAGTCTTACCATTAAATATGCTTCGTACCTCCTGAGGTTGATCCATGAATCTCAGGCGAAGAAAATTTTGACAAGCTCTCCAACTACGAATATACTTTTTATGACCATTCCACCATCTGGCAGCTGTGGCTCTGAATACTGAATCTAGAGTCTCCATTTTCTGTGAATCTGGTACTTGCTCTGAGAATTGTACAACAAAATCTTCTGGGTCTTTCAAGCCATCAAAAGCAGGTAATATTTTTGTCTGTGAGCCAACCCATCTGATAGACTTGGTAATTCTTGCACATCAATGTCCATGTATCTCATAAAGTCTATTCTACCAATTCTCTAATCCTTCGTCTGAATCAGTCATGCAAAAATTGTCACACTGCTAATACATTATACCTTAAGTATTAGGGTTAACATAGTCTTCTTCTTTAGCTGTGATGTTGTAAATATGGTCCAAAACATCCTGATCTTCATCTCTGAATGTCTCTATGTACCTTTCTCCTTGAGAAGGGTCCAACAGTACTATGACTCTCAATCCTTTTCCTTCAAAATTCATCTGTTTATTCTTAAGGTTGATTACTGCATAATTGTCTATTTCCCATTCAATTCCTAGCAATTCTCGATAGGGGTTGCTATCATCAATTATTTCAATGACTTCAAAATATGCCAAGGTATTGACTCCATCACTGTCCACTGGTACACTAGGGAATCTTCCCAAGGGCACAATATTCTGTTGATTGGATAATCTCAACTGTATAGGGGACCATTCAAGCGTAGGTTTTCCCATTTGTTCCCATGTTTGCTTAGTTAGGACATTCACTTCTGATACCAGGTCTAAAATGATATCAGTCATGTCATAATCTCCTATCTGAGCATACAGTCTCATTTCTCTTCCAGTACTTCTACCTCTATTAACAGTTTTTCCTCTATCAGAGCTTCACTGAGGTTCGCAAGACGCAATAACTTTATGTAACTCATTCAAAGCATTTTTATTTCTTAATAGCTTCATACAACTCTGTAAAAATGATGTTAGTGTACTTACTTGATCCGGAAAAGCTTCTTGGAACTGTAACTGTTGTTGATGTTGTTGCATAGTTTCTACTGATGTTCTCGGGTCAGCAAAGTCTTTTTTAGCTTCCATAAATGTTCCTTTTTCTCTTCCAACATCGAAGGCTAGAATTTTCTCTGGGGTCTTACAGGCCCAAGCCTCGTCAGGCTATTTCCCTTTATTCGGCACCTGCGTCGCAGTTCCGCTCCTTGTAACAACATTAAGGGTTGGGACAGGTCTTTTCTCTACAGCAATCATATGAACATTCTAAGTAGGAGTGCCATTTCTTTCTTGTATCTTTGATATCAACTGTGGGCATTACTCAATCACATGATCGACTTCTCTGCAATATCGACATGTCATAGTTGGGTTCTGACAGTCTCTAGCTACATGTCCTGCCTGATTACAATTATAGCAAATAACCTGGCCTCGACCTCTTCCAGGCATACCACCACGACCATGACCTCTGAAATTACCTCGACCTGGTGTACTACCACGGTAACCATATCCATTATTGCCTTGTGCATCGGGTTGTACCCTATAAGCATCATAGGTTCGCTCTCTCATGAGGTCAAAGCTACGACATTCGTCTTCGTTGTGTCCAACTGACTTACAAAACTTGCAGTAGGGGTTCTTAGGTACTTGAACATATGTCTATAGCAGATAGAAATATTCAGGTCGATGATATCCAGTTGTTCTACAGATCTCACAATATAGGACATTAGGGTTAAACGGGTTCGGTGCACCAGTATTCAAATAATTCCTTGATGCAGGACATTGTTCTTTGTCATGACCTTCTGTCTTACATCATGTACACAAAACCTCTTCTCGAAGATATTTCCATTTTTTCATGTCGTGAAGCTCCAAATCCATTTATACTAACTGTGCCTATATCTGGGCTATTCCAAAATTATCTCCAACAGGAGCTGTTTCAAGTTTCATAGCAATTTCCAACGCCGCTTGCTAATCAACAACCTTCTGTTGCATAAGTGGAGTCCTAATATGAGGCAATAGTGCTGCAATGAACCATTCTTTATGTTGTTCTGGTCCAATGGTGAAACTGACTTGATCCAATAGAACCATGAACCTCTGATCAAAGTCCCAAACTGATTCACCTCACTTCTACTGAATTTCTTTCAGTTCAGTTATACACTGTGACTCTGATTTAGGATTCTTGAATTCTTTGATCATTGATTTTTTAATATCAGCCAAGGCATAGTTCTGAGTACTGGAAAACTTCATAAACCAGGTCAAAAATCGGTCTAGGAAAGAGGTGACCACCTGCACTCTTCTTGTATTTTGATCCATAATATTCTTAGCATTCCAAACAGCTTCGCATAAGAACCAAAACTGCTCTGGATCCTCTGATCCAGTTCCTTTAAAGACTAGGATCTTGATATCATCATTCACATGGGCCATATTAGATTGAGGCGGGGGGGGGGGGGGGGGGGGGGGGGGGGGGGGGGGGTGG
>LPNX010149935.1:302670-333334 GCA_001517045.1 Pseudotsuga menziesii
TCGGGCTAGGGTTACTTTCAGACTACGATGGGTTCTTAGGGATAACAGATCTTCGCTGTGGAGTTATAGTAGGGTTTCCAACAAAAGGGGTTTCTTTAGATTCAGATTATTTTGGACTTAATGAGGTATAATCGGTATTTTGGCCTAGGATATAGGATCCAAGAGTTCTCTTGTATCTTTTACTGTTGCAAAGCAAACCACTTTGCTCGTCGAAGTCACTTTCACTTCCAAACATAGGTTAGTAGCAATAAATCTAGCAATCTAATTCGATAAGCAATATGCCTTTCTTAGCCAAGAGCATTTTAATTTTCAGACTTAATGAATTCAGGTACTTACCCCTTGGTCCTTTGAAAAACTGTCTTTCTACTTCGCTGAAAGAAGTATGTGTGTCGATGGCAAACTTTGTCACAAATGCGTCAAGGGTTCGCGTTGTCCAAAAGTCAACAGCTCTTGATACCGTGATGTTCACACTTTTCAAAAGCTTAATTCTTTTTGGGGTCCAGGCAAGAGATTGATCTTCTTTGAAGTTTGTCTTTCTTTCTGTTAACCTGGATAACCACTGGTGCAATTCTATTTGGATACTACCAAAGAAAATTTCATAAATATGAGTAAAAACATATATTTGCAAGAAGTCGTCTGAGCTACGATGAGGATCCTTATTCTCTTGTTCAGCAAATTTTAGATAAGTATCTTCAATCCAGTCACTGATTTATTTTACTGAGGGCCTCCAAAACATATCCCTCCCAGTACGACGTAGATCCATCTTGAAGCAGATACTGGTTCAACCAGCAATGGAACCAATTTGTTGGGCTTAGGGCAGACCTGAGCTCTTATGTTTTTATCTTCACACCAACAAAACAGAACCACAGTGTTGGCCCTTTCGGCAACAACTTGCGAACAGGTTGCAGTCTCACCCGAAACAGCTATGGGGTGCCACAGACTCAGGTTTATGCAAGCGAAAGAGGGATATTACTGTACCTTTAGCTTAAAAAATAATAATCATGGAACACAGAGCTTCGACATTCACTTAAATAGCTTCACAGTTTAGATAAAAAGACAGTTTCTTGCTTAACCCTTAACTGGGAATTCATAGCGAAGTTAATATTTAGTGGTTTATCTTACTTTATCATTCATCTACTTATCAAATGCATAAAACATAACAGAAACAACATAAAAGAACCACCACAACACAAGATATACATGGTTCACCGCCAGGGTAGGGGCTACGTCCACAGAATTGCATTTTATATTCAACAATTTACAAAACACACAGTTCTGATCTGTGCACTCAGCTACAGATCTTCTCAACAACCCAAAACTGCGCACTTAGCTGCAAAACATTTCTTCCAAAACCCTCTGCACACTCAGCTACAGAGGTCATCCACGCACTCAACTGGGACTTGACCTTAACCCCAAAAACCCTCTGTGCACTCAGCTGTAGAGGTCATCCACACACTCAGCTGGGACTTAACCTTAAACCCAAAATAGGACTTAGCTTCTTTGCATCACATTATCATACACAAAAACCTTTACTTGACTCCTTTACATAAGTGCCTATTTATACAAGTGCACTATTACAATACCATGGGCTTAAACCATGGGTACCTAAAAGCCATGGGACATTTACAAAAATATGGGCTTCGACCCAACCCCGAAGCCCCTAATACTATTTTGCATCGCAAATCTGCTTACAAGTTTTGCACCAAAACCATGGAGTTGCCAAAATTAAGGACCTTCAAGGTCTGAGCCCCAACAGGGCACCATTAGAGTCTGTATCGAATTTAGGGATTTAAATAAAGCTTGTCCCAAGGACAAATTTCCTACCCTACACATCGATCAGATTATCGACAACTGTGTTGGAAGTGTCATCTTTTCATTCATGGATGGTTTCTCCGGCTACAATCAGATTGAGATATTGCCCGCCGATCAGCATAAGACGACATTCATTTGCCCATAGGGAACCTTTGCATATAAGAAGTTACATTTCGTCTTGAAAAATACTGGCACCATGTTCCAGCGTGCTATGTCCTGTGCATTTCACAACATTAAACATATTGTTCAATCGTACCTTGATGACCTTCCTGCTCATTCACAACAATGGGAGGACCATCCTGGTCATCTTAGAGACATATTCCTGAGATGTCGTCATTATAATATATGGCTCAATCCACATAAATGTGTTTTTTGCATTGAGACGGGACATCTACTTGGATTTGTGGTATCCAAAGATGGCATCTGTATTGATCCTTTGAATATTTCCACCATCATTAATCTACTAGCCCCAACCAACATCCTTGAACTCCAAAGTTTGCAGGGGAAGGCAAACTTTCTCCACCGCTTCATGTGCAATTTCACTGATAAAACGTACAGTTATATGCATCTCCTTAAGAAGAAAACTCCATTCTTCTGGGATGACCAGGCCCAACGTGCCTTTGATAGTCTTAAGCATGCTCTGACTCATTCACCCATGATACACCCCCCGGACTATTCAAAGGATTTTCTCTTGTATATTGCTGCCTCCGCTACTATCATCGCCATGGTTTTAGTGCAGGACAATCTCCACAGTTAGGAGCATGTGATTTATTACACCAATAAGAATTTTATTGATTTTGAAACTCATTATTCACATGTGGAGAAGCTAGCTTTGGCCACGGTCATTGCTGTGCAAAATTTTTGTCACTACATTCTACTTCGCACTACCATCGTATTGGCAGACCAGAACCCGGTGTACTACATTATAACTTGTCAAGTACTCAGGAGCAAGTACTCCCATTGGATCATCATCCTTCAGGAGTTCGATCTTGAGTTTTCCAAGGCTACATCAAAGAAATCCTTGGTTTTTTCTGAGCTTATATGTGACCTTCCCTCTGCTACCACAGAATCTGAGCCGAGCGATTCATTTCTAGAAGAATTCTTGTTCTTAATTAGCACTACTAATCCTTGGTATGGATATTTGTTGATTTATCTCTAGAACCAGCATTTTTAGCCGCATCTATCCTACGATGATCATCACCGCATCCGTCACCACCCGAAGTACTACCTTATCTTGAATGATATCTTGTATAGATGTGGGATTGACTCCATTGTCTGGTGATGCCTCACTCGTGAGGAGGATGAACACATGATAAATGATTTCCACTCTAGAGCATGTGGTAGTCATTTATCTAGGATGGCTACAGCCCAAAAAATCCTTTGCACTGACTGTTTCTGGCCTTCTGTCTTCAAAGAATGTCATGAGGCTGTTAAGAAATTCCCACCATGCCAACATTTTTATCCCAAAAAGCGCACCCATCCTACTCTGCTTCACCCCACCATTGTCGTTGGCCCTTTTTCCAAATAGGGGATTGACTTCATGCATTGTAAACCTACCTCAGCCAGGGGGCATGGTTACATCATCGTAGCCATGGATTATTTTACAAAATGGGTTGAGGCCATGACTACATATGAAAAATATGGTAATACTACCACTCTCTTCATGTTCAATCACATCATAGATAGATTTGGAGTTCCGTAGTCCATCGTCACTGATCACGGATCCCATTTCCATAATCAAATGATGGAGGAATTGAGTGCCAAGCTAGGTTTTCGCCATGAAAACTCTATGCCGTATTATCCATAAGCTAATGGTTAGGTAGAGGCCATTAACAAGGTTTTGAAAACTATGCTTCATCGGATGGTTGGAGATCATACATCCAATTGGCATCTCGTTCTTTTTTCCACTCTTTGGGCTTATCGGACTTATGTGAAAATAGCTATTGGTTTCACGCCATTCCAGCTTGTCTACGGACTTGAAGCTGTCTTGCTGATCTAATGTCAGATTCCATCTTTACAACTCACCGTAGATCTTCTCCCAAACAATTCTGTAGAGGAAGTGAGATTTTTGTACTTATATAACCTTGATGATACTCGTAGAGATGTTTCCTTAGCTATTGAGGCACATAAGAAATGCATCAATGCACAATATGATAAATCTGTCCAGCCTCGTGTTTTCAACGAGGGTGACCTAGTGTTGACTTTTGACCAGAGACATGACAAGCTAGGAAAGGGTAAGTTTGAGTCTATGTGGTATAGACCTTTCATTATTTCCAAGGTGTTAGAGAAAGTAGCCTATGAGTTGGTAGATTATGATGGAATCCCTTTGGGCAACCTCGCAATGGGTTGTATCTGAAAAGGTACTATGCCTAGGTCTTCTTGGATGGTATCTTGTATATATGTATATTGATTGACTTTCAGTGTGTTTTTAGTATTTTCAAGATGGTTTTGATTTTTGGTGTCCGCATCGGTTTATACCATGTTTTGGTCATGCAGATGGCTTTCTATGGCTTCGTTGATGGTGCTTTCCACCACACCTTGAATCTATCCTCAGCTGCTTGGGTTCTCTATTCCCCAACTGAAGATTTGGTGAGTTTAGGAGCAGTTTTCTTAGCTCTCGCTACTAATAACATCATCAAGTATGAAGCAGTCATCAGTCTTCTGACTGAAGCTGCCTCCTAGGATGTCCATGATCTAGTAGTTTTGATGGAATCTTAGCTCGTGGTTTTTCATTTAAACCATGTCTACACCATTAGGAACCCGGTGCTCCTATGCCTCTTCCGAAGGGTACGTTTGTTAGAAATATCATTTGGAACCATTACGTATAGGCATATCCCTAGGGAACATAATGTAGTTGCTGATTCATTGGCTAATTACATCCTAGATTAGCATATTTCCCATTCATGACATTAATCAAACATGGTACATTGTAAATAAACATTTAAAGACACATAGAACTCATAGAAAATGCATTCATCCATTTGAAACATATAAACATCATGTAAAAGTCTGTATATATATATACAAAAAAATTTACAAAAATTAGGTCTAGAGACCTCATCTGAAGCACGTAGGATTTCAGGAAAAATCATCATACAAATCCTGAAGCTATCATCTTTCAGTATACATGTCTCATCCACTAGTGGTGCTCGTGATAGCACATCACTGCTCGAGCCACCCTGCGTAGTTGCCTATTGAATTGGCCTAGTACTCTAGCCGTAGATATCTGATATATAGTCGGGAGGTCATCTATGTCAGCATCTGGGATGTCCAGAGTCAACCTCTCAAGGTTCTCCTCCAGCTCCCCAGTGATATCATCACCCTATGGCATGAAGCGAGCTCTGGCTCACCTGTCTAACAGATATGCTCCTCCAGGCATCGCTACTCCAACATCTGCATGAAGACAAATAGGTCTCATCACTTATCATAAAAAATATAAAACATAAAAACATTTTCCATATTTAGGGTTTCTTGTTTCTTACCAATGTCTCCCCACTTCCCTCCAAGTGGGAGTGGTAGGTCAGGATCACCTATAAAATCTGTGCCCGCATAGACATAGTCCTTGACCATGAGCATCTGATCCCACAACCATCTGAAGAACGCATCACCAAAATTCACTCTGCCCCTACCCACTCCTGTGCGAGCCATGATCTAGACCCACCTCAACATGTGAGGGTCCCATGCTCTTAGACTCCGAAAAATCACCTGGGTCCTCATCTGGGGGACCCACTCAAAGAAGAAACAAGCTAAGATGGAACCAAAGCCAAACTGCTTTAGCTCTCCCTGTCGACATTTAGTTAGCTGATCCTTGAAGATTGGAAGCAATGCCTCCACCCAGTTGAACACCGTAGATTCCATTGCCTCTAGAGCATACAGCATATGTGCCCTAGAAGCCTGATGTACACCTTGACTCCCTACCACCCTCTACATTGTGAACAAAATGATCCGTAGAGCCCTATCTATCACTACCTTGATGGGGATTTTCTTCCCCGATGTACCTGTACCTGGTGCACAGTGTCGATCTATGAGCTCTCTGGTGGTAATGTCCCCACCACCGGAACCTGTCAGTGAGATAGGGGCACCCCGTCTCAATAGGCCAGTCAGGAAGTAGATGTACTCTACCTCCATTGTAAGTATATGTGCCCCCACCTCAAAATACTTCTGTTCTAGATTCCACATTCTCAGTATGTGTTCTAGTAGTCTCTCGTGGGACACCATGCTTGGTGTTTGGAAGAACTTTAGAAGCCCACAGTTATGGAGTACAGCAATACAAACTGGATTCCTTTTAGCAGCAGCATCCTCATCATCATGTGTTCTTTCCTTCCATATCACCATATTTTGGAAGCCTAGACCTGCCAAAAACAACAAAGGTATACATCAATATCATCCTTGAGTCATTACAAATCGAAAGAATGAGTAAATTTTGTATATATCATTGGTTTAATTTCTCCACGGCCGGCACCGCATGTGCCCCGTTGGAGACAGGCAGTGGCACTGCCTGTCCACCATATTCTTGGCACGGTTCTCGAGTGGTACCTCCTATCCCGCAAGGGGTAGTCGTGATGCCCGCAATTTATATTTTAGGGCTTCCCAAATAGGCCTAAAACCTAACCGAATCCCAAAATAAAAGCTATGAAATGAAAGATGAATGTCTTAGCTGTTACCTACAACTAATGAGACTAAAAATGGACAATGGAAACTCCTGGTATCAACTGTGGAAGATCTGGCTAAAAAATGCTCCAAGTGCTCTCTGCTAGAGGTAAATAGTGAAATGTTTGATTTTTTACTATTTACTTGCCTTATATAGACTTTTTTGGGTCTGACTTAGTATAGTTTTGATATTACATCATGTTCTAGTCAAAATCTACTTGTCGTAATCCATTAATGTTGATTTTGGATGCATTTAACATTTGTTTATGAGTCGTCTATAGGTTGACTTTAGACAAATCTTTGGAAATTTTGTTTATGGATTTTTCATACTTTCACAAAACAGAAAAGGTCATTGAGCATTTATTATGACACTTTGGCATGCTCGTTAAAATATAGTATCAAAGTTTCGAGTCTAGTTCAAGTCTCTTTCCAGGATCGTAAAATACAACATTGTGTAAAGAAACGTTATGGATTTTTCTTTTCACATCTTCTTTCAAACTCCTTCAACATGAAAAGATAGTCGAGTTCATTTCCGAATATTTCGAGGCTCGTAAAAAGTGACATTCTATAAAGAAACTTCATGGAGTTCTCTTTAAACCCTTTTCAAACTCCCTAAATATGAAAAGATTGTCGAATGATCTTATCTTCTTCACATTCGTTAAAGTATTTGAAGAGTCATCTGTCCGACGGTAGGTTATCTCTTTCTCAGTTTGGGCAGGACTATTTACAAGAAAGGAACACTCTAGCCAACCATGACTGGAAGAGTTCTCTAAGGTATGATTTTATATTTTGTCGGGCCTTAGAGAATAAATCACATGAAAAAGGACCCCCATGGATTCTTCTTCCGTATTTGTTCATACTCTCTAAACATGAATGATATCGAGTTTTCTTTCAGTGGGATCGTTAAATTAAACATTGAGAGACCTGTTTTGGGAATGAACCCCTCCTCTCTCAGGTTCATAAAACATATGGGACTGGACTTGTCTTCTTACAAGCTATATCGAGTGTTTGTTACCCTCTTTGAACTCGTAAAACTGAAAATAGGCACTCATCAATCATGATGGGGGAAATGGGAAAGGGAATCATTTTGCAAATAATGGTAGTTATTTGTCGTTACCTTTGAACATGGCACTTGTTTGTACAATCATGTCAATCAATTGGGTATTCAGTTGATCTCTGTGACGATCCACTTTCATGAGTCATGCCAATCCTTTGAGTCTTTGAAAAGAATGCATTGTCCACTGTCGTATTGTGTATCCGTCCTATCTAGTCATGCTGCCAAGTCATTTTTTCATGGCGGCCGATGTTCAAAGGGAATCTGAACATGTCTTACCTCTGGAGTATACATAGACTTTGTGTCAGTGTATTTGAGTTAGTCATATGGTTACTATGTTCTCATCATTCCAGAACTATGTTTCGAGTTTTGTCTCGTTGATGTGGGACTCATCATGGCCCTCCTTCGACGAGACTATTCCTGTCGACATTACCTCATCATCCAGGAAATAGTCTTAGAAACAATATTTAGTACCTTGAGATCTGTATTCCTTAATGACAGATTCTCTCACTCTCGACATAGGTTCACATCATTGACCTTTGATCGATAGAATTGGCTGGGTGTTCGACATCAGGACATCTATTCGCACCCAGTAGATTGTACTAGGGTACCTTGGGAATCATTGACATTAATGGTGATCTCCCTCGCACTTGTTAACAGTTCACATCATTGTCCAGTAATCAAGTGGTTTCTACCATGTTCGAATTCAGATCATTGTAATCACATGGATAGGATCGTACTTTGTGGAAGACAAGACAAAGACCTTGGGTATTTGTTTAAAAGCACTCATTTCTTTTTCCCCAGGTTGCGATGGAGTTTTGTATATCTAGCATGGATCCACATTTGTATGGTCATGGCTATGCTCAAATTTGAGTCTGTATGACATAGATCTACATTGTATGTTTGGTAGCTATGTCCAAGTTTGAGTCCTCTATCACATGGATCTACATTATATTCTAGTATCCATGCTTGTTTATTCCACTCATGTATCTGCCTTGTACTGGTCTACAGCTATGAGTTTGGTTACTTGCATCTATGAGTCAACATATTGATGTACTACAGATGCCTACTTGACTGCATGCTTTGATCGAGCCAACATTTTCATCTCCTAGCAACAACTTGTTCTCAAAACTCTCATTTACCATATCACTCTAAGACTCATGCTTTGGGAGGCATCGTATTATACCAAAATCCTATCACCATCATGTGATAAGACCTTTGACATACCTACTTGCCCTGAAATCCTATCTTCTGGAGTGAATACTAAATGGTTTCTTATCAGTCTGTCATACAAAATCCCAGCACCACGCATGCCCCTTTGTCCATGAGCAGTACCCCTGCTCACACCGCTTCTCATCAGTTGTCCACAAGCGGTGCCACCGCCTATCACCCTTGGTCCATAGGCTGTTATTACTAGAACCTCTCTATCATAGAAGGAGAAGCATGGTACCCTGGGTAAAAAGGGAAAAATAGGAACTTCTCGAGGCTTCTAGATGATAAGCCTCGAGATATCCCTTATCCCTACTGTTGTGGGTTGGTTGAGCTTGATATCCCTCATCCTAGGATCTTAGAGGCCACCTCAACCACTAATTTCTCAACCATATCTATCCATTAAAGCCCTATAAATATGAGTGCATAGCCATGGTTGAGAGGAGAACATTGAAGGTATTTTTATGTTGTTGGACTGATTCTTGGTCCAAGATCATTTGGAGAGAGCATAGAGAGCTAGAGTCGAAGCTTTTGGGGATGAAGATTTGGTTTCATGGAGATGCATGTCAACAATAAGGCTTGGTTGTAAACTTCTTCATATTTCTAATGCAAGTTTTTTTGTCCCATATATATTGTTGATGTTTGATTTTAGATATATATTGCTAGATTCCTTAGTCAGTAGGATAGATTAGTAGATCATATTCTGGTTGCTTTGATCTATTTCGTGTTGAACTCTTTTGCAGATACACAAGTGAACTATCAAAGTATTTAATTCCATATATCTATAGCATCTAGGGAGATTTATCAGCCTCTGTGATCTATTTTTTCTGGATCTGAACCATTCAGACCAGCGGAACACCTTGTTGTCCGCAGGAGGTGAAATATTCCAATCAACAGGATGTAAAACTACTTTAAGTTGGGATAGTCCAGTAAGAAAGATAGTTCTTGGTCCATAAATTCTCAAGGATATTGAGCAATAAATTTTTAAGATCAGGCATAATTTAAAGAAAGCCAGGATATGCAGAAAAGTTACACATTTTAAAAATAGTGCACAAGGAATTTCAATATGGGGATCATGTTTATTTAAGAGTAAATCCAAGGAAAAAATCAATAAATTTGAGGAGTCATGCCAATATGGCACCCATATACTATGGGCCATTCAAAGTCCTTGATAAGATAATACCAATGGAATATATGATTGCATTACCTATTAATACGAGAGTTCATAATTTTTTCATGTTTCTTTGCTTAAGAATTATCTACATGATCTTGATCACATAATTGATGGGAATAAATTAGATTCAGGTGGAAACAAAGGGAGACTTCCAATTGGAGCTCCTATATGCACAACATTGACAAGAAGCTAACAATGCTCCAAAAATTAACCATCGGGAAAGTGAAGGTGCAGTGGAAACACCTTGGTCATGTTGAGGCTACATGGGAGCTGGAGGATTCCATGAGAGAGGCATAGCCAGTTGTATTAACTTTTGAGAACATTGAGGATGGTTTCATTTTAAGGGGGAGGGGATTTTAATGACCCCATTTTGACCTCTATAATATATATTGGCTTGATGTGTAAATAATGTGTATATGCGATGTATAATTCCTAGTGTGGAGCTCAAGGGCGTGGCCCTAGTAGTGAATGATTGGTTTATAAAGGCATGCATTATTGCGTTGAATAGGTGCATTATACAACCTAGTAGGGGATATCATGTAAGTCCTTCTGTGATCATCCTAGAGCTGACATGTGTCCTTTATAAAAAATAATAAAATGTTATAAAAAATAACATGTCAGTTCAAATTAGATTTAAACTATTTTTAGAACCACATATATAAGACTACAAATTAAAACCATAAACATTTTGTTTACATTTCCTAAACATTTCCACTCTAAAGAATGGGTTTGCAACTCAAGAGATTTCATCCCTTTAAATGCTTGGTAGATCCTTTTTAAGACGGATCTATGCTGGTATATTTTGTAGACCATGTGCTAGTAATCCATGCAAAATGTAAAATCATGTAAATATTTATAATGCAAATAAAATTCCAAGGTTGGATGTGGAGGAAACACAAATGAGGGGCTATGTTATTCCACTAGGGAAATGGTGAGGGGTTGTGGGAGATTCAACCCTCTATTTCCAAGTGT
This sequence comes from Pseudotsuga menziesii, assembly GCA_001517045.1. Lineage (NCBI taxonomy): Eukaryota > Viridiplantae > Streptophyta > Pinopsida > Pinales > Pinaceae > Pseudotsuga > Pseudotsuga menziesii. The sequence goes on from LPNX010149935.1 coordinate 313,542, forward strand.
CATCTTGAGAACCCAAGTAGACGTTCTTTCCACTCTTTAATTATGTGTAATAAAGTAGCTAAGAAATAAGATCATCCATTTAATAGAGAATGCGATGAATTAAGAAATCGATATAGCAAGGTATGGGATGATTTTATTGAAACAAAAGTTAATTACCTGATGGAAATGTGTTTTCCATTCATCGTAATCCAAGTGTGTAAGAACAGAAATCCAATTAATTGTGTGTAATGCATTCCCAACAGTGACCATAATAGAACTGGTATCTAGAGGAAACTCCAAGTTAGAGAACATTTAAAAAGATATAAATTTGTGTGGATTGTGAAAATCAAGTGAAGGAAAGATATATCTATCATTTTAGGAGTTTGAACCTATATATGCCCACCTTGAATAACACTGGAGGGAAGGGGTAATTGATGGATTGTGTAACATAGAATGGGACCTTCCTTTTGTTGGGTGTGGTAGGTAATGAGGGTGACAAGGCTGGCTAAGGATGATTGTGATGCATGTAAATATAAATTTGAGCTCACTGAATTAACAACCATTGTATTGATCTATCTATGGGATTGATAATACCAACTGTGTGTTGGCTTCACTTCAGTGTGTGTAACCATTTCTTTGAATGAGCATGTGTATTATTCCTTAGTAGATATGATATTCCAGCATGTTTGCGGCCTCTTATCTAAAACAATATATGATGGAAAAATACCTATGGTTGGGTGTAACATTGTCCTCACATAGAGAGTTGATTCGATGACTTTGGTTAGAAGATAAGTCTTCTGTTGTTTATGAATGCCCATAATTCTATGTGATGGATAATTATTTAATCATGTTTAATTGAATGAAATGGAAGCTTGAATTATTCATTAGGATGTCTATTCATAGTCTGGAAATGATTTTATCTCTATGCATGGCTTTATTGTTGTTATGAGTGTGATAAATAGGCCAGTTTATGTATGAATTGCATATGTAGTTCAATTGTATTTTCCACTATGAATTTTTAATTTGCACATGCACAATTCCTTCAATTGAAAGCTAGTATTTGTGCCTTAGTTGTGTGCTCAAGATGACTAACTGTGAAGATTCCAAGTCGGAATATTATTGTTGAGTTTTCATGGAGGAAATAGCAGGGCCAATGTCTAAGGCCAGAAGGCAAAATTTAGTTAAGTGGTTAAAAATAATGTTAACGTATGATGTACCCAATTCCGATGTGTCAAATCCAAAGTTCCAATGTTAGAATTGGAACAATGTTGGTGGAAGATTTATTGTACTAGTGTCGACACCAAGGTACCAATGATGAAAATCAGGATTCAAAGTTGCATAGTATAGCAGTGGTGTTGTTCTGACTCCCGAAATTTGATTCAGTAAAACGAAGTCACATGGGTATGAAATTCACCAAAGTTCTAATGTTGATATCAGCATTGAATAACATGGAAGGTTGTTGTTCTATGGTCCTGACTTTCGAGGTCCAAGTATGGACATCGAGCAAATCCTAGTGGAGGTGTTTCACTAAGGACCAGTTAGATGAAGTTGAGTTTCAAATATTGATTTTAGAAACATCAAAGTCACATGTTGGGGATATTTTGTGAAATTTTTCCATGTTTTTACTTTTGTCTCCATAAATCAGAAACATTGGGACCGGTAACGGCATTTATCTCGTTGGAACATGTTTTATAGTTTCGACTCTTGATTCCTGAACAATAGAGAAGACCATGTTTCGATATCATAACATCGTAGTCAGTAATTGGGGTTACATTTGGTTCATAGGTGTTTCAAGTTTTGACTCCCGATGTCAAAAATGTCACAAAGGTGAGAAATGTATGTACGTTTGACTTTAACCGTCAGAAGTGAAAATCAATAGTCACAATTATTTGTAATGTTATTTCAAAATTTTATTAACCAAGATTAAGGTTCTAAATAGTTCGGTACATGTATTTTAAATTTATGAGGTTGAAATTTGTGGAATGGGTGAAATTTGGAAGCCCATTTTTCTATAGTGACCCCTTTTATGGTCAGGTTAGTCAAGAGGGACATGACAGAGTGGTATCAGTACAAGAAAACTTTAATGAGTTCCCTGTCATCTCAAAGGGCCATTGAGGTTACTAGGGATATGACAAATAATATCATGATTTAAAATCCAATATAATATGAATTTTACAAATATAGTATCCATTGGTGTAAAATTTCTTGTTTCCAAAATCTTGAGCCAATAAAGTTCATAAATGAGCTATCATGAAACCAATGGACTATTTATTGTGGGATTTCTCTTTTACAAAAATACATATCATAAATTTATAAATATATACAAATGGTCAAGATGGTGCTTTTAAATTCCACATAAAATCCTATACTGCAAATTATTAATCAGTATAGTAGATATACACAACACTGGCAAATCATTTTATAAAATCAAATCCTAAAAATTGGATTCAACATTGTGAAGAACACAATTCCCACCGTAGGATGCACCAGTAAGTAAAAATTCCATATGATTGTCTAGATAAAACTAGAACAACTAGACTTAAAGAAACATTTCTAGGATAGAAATCAACCTCTAGTTTCCTTATCCATCATTTAGGAGGAAAAATTGTTGCATCCATGTGTTTTTCATATCTATAAATCTATCTAGAATTAATTGTAAAAGAATAAACATGAAATTTATTCTCACTATATACAAAGCATATACCAGTTCCATAGTAGTTTCAATCAGAATATTAGATTGAAATCACACCACTCTTTAAGGAAGCTAGAGGACAAGTTGACCACCTACAACACTTTAACATAGTAGTAGAAAAAGTAAAACAAAATGGAAGTATGAACATTTTTTGACAAAAATACCATGGATGGCACAACCATGGAAGAAACAGTCAACAAGTATCCATGACTATCCAAAACCTGGAGAACCTAATGTGCATAGATTAAAAACCTTGAAATACCCAATGCAAAGACATAATGGGTTGTGAATTCTTCAACTATCTTTGTATTTTTCATCACACGAAGCTGGGGTAAAACTGTAACAACTTCAAGGTAAACATAAAAGGCCCAAAGCATCTTGTTTACAATACTATGGGATGTTTTTGGATGGATAATAAGTGAAAGTAATGCACATGGAATTTCCACATAATATATTGGAAAATTATCCAAATATTATGCATGTGTTTCCTTCAACTTGAAACATATCATGTAAATCACCCACAAAGTGGTGACAAATTTTGCAGAATCAAGCACTATGTGTATATCATATTCCATTAAAAAAATGTAGTATACCCTCACTATTAAGAATATAGTAGTAATCTCCTAACATTTAAGTGATAATCCTGCACAGTACCATTCCTTAAAGAGATTATAGATCAAGATAGATATTCCCATAGGATGAATCCCTTTGGAAACAACAAAGATATTGACTTGAATGTGAACCATGAGTCTAAGAATGACGATGGATATGATTCCAGTCCCTACTGCTATAAAATCCTTCGCCTTTGGGAGTTTCCTTGCCACCCATGATGATATCACATGTATTGGATTTCTTCTGAACTTCCTCAATTTTTCCATTGTTTCTGATAACATATAGATGGAGATACACTATCCCAAAGACACGATAATTCTTAGAACCTAAGATGATGAGCATTTTGATGATAAAAAAGTTCATATTACCAATTGAAACAATGTTAAGTTACAATATATTTATTATGGGTTGGTCCAAACAAGGGAAATTGAGGTAGGTTTACAAGGTATTGAATGATATGACTGGGAAAGGGATCAAACCTGACTGCATCACCTACTTCTATGTGATAGATGGTCTTTTCTAGGATGGGAGAATTGAGGATCCTACCAATATTCTATATGATTTGGTAGGGAGAGGCTCCATGTCAATTACCATTAATTATAATACTATGATAAACAACTTGTGTTTAGTAGGAGACCTAGAGGAAGTTCTTAAGTTCTATGAGGAGATGCTAGCTATAGCTTGTAAGCCCTATTAAAACTTACAGTTTGTTGATCATGTTTCTCTTGAACGATTGACGAATTGCTGATCCTCTTGAAACATTTGATTCTATGTTGTAAGATGGTGTTGTCCCTAATGTTGGAATGGTGATATCCTTCAACAGAATTTTGTGTAAAGCTGGTCCTCCTCATACAAATTTGTGATTTTAGAAAATAATGAAATGAGCACGATGTGATCCTAACTTGAAAACATATAAATTAATAACCATGAGGTTATGTATACTTGGTCATTGGGGTAGAATGTTGTCTTTTGAAATATATACGAAACAATGGATTGACTTCCAATATTCAAGCATACACTTATGTTATAAATGGATTTTTCTATGGAAGAAGGTTGGAGCAAGATTGTCAAATCATTACAAAAGCATAAAGCAACAAGGATCAAAATATAATTTCATTTAATAATCTACCTAATAAAACCAACCCAAATAATTTTCCAAACAAAATAAAAACCTACCATACATTTTTCTTGATGTGAGGGCTTTTATGATTCATCCATTTAAAGATCGTTTTTTACATTTCCTTCGTCACTCTAATGGGGTTGGATCAAATTGTGTCACAGATCTCATATAAATGATAAATTGGGGTTATTTTATCATCATCGATAGTCACAACACCTATCATATGGGACCTCCAGTAAGATTCCATTTCCCTCCTGCTCAATTCCATTCTATGAAGTTCCCTTAAATTGATATTAAAACCCCCAAAAAATTTATGCAAACAATGGTTTGAGACAAAATGACGTCAAATTTATCCTATCCATTCCTTAGAATTCATTAGAAAAAGAAAAAAAATTCCAACATGTTACAATTTACAACCAATTTGTCAACCTGGGTTGCTAAATTTGGTATAAAATGGGGAATTATGGACACGACTAGCCTTATTTGGCATAAACTAAGGTTGCAGAGACATTTTTGGGTGTGTACAGTGGAGCACTGAGTGATTGTATAATATGGTGGGTTTTATGTTTGATGGATAAATTTTTGTTTGGTCATCGTGGAGGAGTACCTGGTTTCCATATGTTGGTTTTTCCTTTTTAAGTGGGATATGTAATTACAATTGTTAATTTTGTTTTTATTTGCAATATATTATATATGTTTTATATAACATGCAAGTTTAGTTTATAACATATGGTTTGTTTTTTTTCTATTTATTTTATTTTATTTACAGTGTGTTTATATAATTACATGGTTTTGGTAAACCCAAAAAATCCCTCACTCAGCTCTACATGGCCTACACCACCCAAGGACACCCATATACAACCCTCATTTGACCCCATTTGACCCCCACACCCTCAAGAAGGCTTAAAAACATGAAAAAGGGTTTAAAAACCCCTAAAAAGAGCCTAAATAGCTCTCATAGGGGCTAAAGCCTCCAAAAAGGGGCTAAAACCCCTCAAAGCAGCCTAAAACCCCCAAAAGAGCTAAAGATTGAGTGAAAGGGGCTAAAATCCCAAAAAAGGGGCTAAAGCCCTGACCAGGGGCTTAGAACCCTAAAAATGATATAAATAGAGGGGTGGGGGTCACTCTCAAAACATTCCTTCCTTGCATACTGTTATGTTGCTTGAGTGAGTGCCTTGAGACCATTTTCCTCTCAAGCCATTCACCCTCCCTCTCATCCATCCTCCCATTGAGCCATAGCTCCCCCATTCTCAAGAGAGGTGCTTCTCCAAGCTACGGCATGGTGGCCCATTTCCAACCATAGAAGGTATAATGTTTGTTTTGTGTTGTTTATTTTAGTTTTTTCTAACATATTTTTTCTTGCAGGTATATGGCCTAACATGTTCTTGCAGGTCTCGATTGTTTGCTTACAGGTCTTCAGGTTTTCTTACAAGTTGTATGTAGGGTATTGGAGCTAAACCCATAACCTTGTGTGCAGAGGGGTCTCTTTGTTTATGTTATTCTTTCATTTTTGTTTTGTTTTTCTTGCACAACCACCAGGAACGCTACCCTTCCGTCCTATAGACATAAGGTAGCCATTCCTTCCCTATAGTAAGGGAGAAATCCCTGCTACAGTTTTGCTTTATATATATGATTTATATTGGTTTGTTCTTGTTTACTTTGCAACAATATATGTTTATATATACATAGTTAGATTAAAACAATTTCAAATAATATTAAAATAATATCCTCCTATATACATTTTCTTGACATTATATATCCTCTTATACGTGTGTGCACACACACACACACACACATTATTTTTTTTGCTATTAAAATTGAAATTATATTATTTATCATTTAGTTTGGATGGGGAGTAGTAAACGACTAGGGAGTTTGTAATTAATATAAAAGAACCTTATCGCAATATTTTCTTATCCAGTTCACCAAAATATTGGTGTAGTTTTTGTTGAGAAATAAAACGACTATAACAACTTGGAAATAAAGATTGAATGGTGATTTAAAGCATCCCCTATCATCGAGACTTTTTGGGAGGTGGGGAGATTAATTAACAAACGCACTAATTTGGTGTCAATTGTCGAGCTGTGACACATGAGGGGGTATACAATTTACTAAATTTTAACATTGCAAATGGATTCAAAGACCCCATAGGGACCTCTGAATCCATTTGTAGTGTTAAAATTTAGTAAATTGTTCAAATTCATTGTCAAAATTATAATTTTTCATATTTGTTGTCAAGTGACACAATTTACATGATCACTCATGTCTTTGAATCCATCTACAATGTTACAATTTACTAAAATTTAACACTGCAGTTGGATTTAGAGACCCCCTGGAAAAGGAGTCTCTTAATCCATGTGCATCGTTAAAGTTTAGTAAATTGTGAAAATTCATTGTCAAAATTGTAATTTTCCATTGTCGGGATGGCACAACTAAAAATGACCAAATAAATGACCAATTCATATTGTTAATGTTATTTTTATGTGGTTTTTATCACTTAGAATTGCACCCTAGGTTGCAGAGGATGAACCCCAAGGTAACAAAAAAACCACTTTAGGAAAGGAGATCTAGCTCCTACCTTTCCAAAGAGGGATCTCTCATAGATTTATATCAAGATAAAAAATTAAAGGTAAAACAAATTCATATCTAGAAAGGGTTGAAACAGGGAAAGTATAATTGGGCCATGGTGTCACAAATTATATATGGATTTTGTAGAACAGTTTGCAGGTGGAGATACGCTTAGGAAAGGTAGCATTCAGTTACAGTCAATTAATTACTTGTCTTGTGAAAAAGAGAGAGAATGAACAGTCCATGAACGCAGAGCATCTAAGGATGAATTTTGGATGGAAAAATTTGGTGGATACCTAAAAACAATAGTCAGAGCATACAAGATTAATTATGAGCTATTATATACTTATTCTAGGCATGAAGAAAAAATAGTGGGACGATTAACAGGAATACATGCACAAAGGAAAGAAAAAATAGACTGTAAGCTACGAATCACACATGAATATCTGCAACAACATCAAGCATTCAACTCTACAACTTTATTTAGAAAAATATCTCAGTAAACACCACAAAAAATCCTTCCAGGTTCCAACCCTTTTTCCCTCTATGGAGGGAATATTTATAGCATATCAAGCCCCCGAGACCAACCTAGAAATAGGGTTGAAAACAGTTTCAGTATAATGATGAAAATTCATAACAAACAGATGATCTAGCATATCCTCCATGACCATGAAATAAAACAAAAACACGTGTGCAGGGGCAGGTATGATGAATCAGTTGAGTATTTTGACAGTAAGGACACTGAAAAGGACCCCTCGGAAGGTTTCCTTCATGGCCTGCAACGTTTTCCGCTTCTCTGTGATTTTCCTATGAATCATTTTGGACTATAGATCTTCTCTCAAAGGTCATTCCGCATCGTCAATCTATGGTCGGTGGGATGTGGAAATTGGGATGAAAGGCTTTCCAAGGTTTAATCCTACACTTTCTTCTCTGATGCCATCCTTCTTGATCCTAAATTTTTTGGGTCATCAATCTATAGTGGATCAACTTTCAGCTGTTGGTCTGGCAGAAAGCAGAAACCAAAAATTCCACTTTCACGACAAAGCCACTTAGTATTTCTAATTTATAATTTCCACCCCTTTGTGCCTTTCAGCACCATTGATCTGGGTGGATGTGATATGGACCATATATTTAGTAGAAAACAGAAATCAGAACTCTAACCTTTTATGCCCAAAATCTTTGCTTTTCCCAGATAGAGGAAATCAGAACATCGACCTTTCACAACCAAAACCTTCATCTTTTTTATTTCTGGTATCCACCCTTCTTCTTTATGTCCATGCCATTGATTTATCCTGGCTTCATCTTCGATTGTCTGATCCCGAATAGCGGAAATCATAAATCAGGATTCTAGTTTTTACACTCAATTATTTTTCATCTTCCTCTCTTCCACTCTCAGCTTTCCCTTAGTCTAAAACACATTCTATCCTTTGATTGTTCTCACACTGAGCATTTTGACCACCCATTTTCTGTCAGTAATTATTCTAAGGGTATATTTCTTCACTCATGAACCTCGAAAGGCCAAAAATAATGATCTCTTCAATTTTTTCATATTCTTACTATGGAAATATCCCTTTCGACACCTGCAGAACTTTTCCATCGATCTTAAATGTGATATGATACAAGAATTAACAACCTTACTTATCCTTCTATTGGCCAAACCTTTCCATAAACAGTAAGCCCAGAAATGGTGCTAACAACCGAATCCAACTCGAGATGCTATCCTCCCTGCGAGGTAGCAAATAAACCCATAGACCAGGTGCCAAATCCATTGGGTAGCTCCAGGGTTTCAGACTTTGAAACTTTTTACTTTTTGTTTTTACCTGGAAGTGAAAATCAAATAAAAATGGAAACATGGCTAACCCTTCAGATATTAGGGCCTTCTCTTCAAGATTCAAATATTATGGCTTCACCATCTGTACTATTAGAAAAAATAAAGGAAGAAAGATATATACACTATGATACAGAAATTACCTCCCTCTCAGGGAAAATAATGCTTAAAATGTCTCCCATTCATTGGGCCACCTTCCAGCTAAGATCCATCTTGATGATGTAAAATGAAGGCATTGTCTCCTCTGTATGCTACAATGATGTAGGGGCATACCCACATGTGGTAAAAAATTTCATGCTTTTCTTCTCTGGGAGCATCCCACTTCAATACCAAATCCTCAAGCTGGAACTTTTATCCTTTACCCTTTTGTTGATAGTTTTCTTCATCTTTTCCTGATGCAACTGCACTTTATCATATGATATGTCTCTTACCTTGTTTAACTCTATAATGTGGTTAAACCTTCTTTCCCTGTGATTGGGTTCATCCTGTTGTTCCTATAATAGTCTCATGTATGGCACACCCAAGGATGCAGGAAAAACCACATCAGCCCCATAGAGAAGTTGGAATGGTGACATTCCAATGGCTCTTTTAGTGTTGATTCTATCAGCCCACAAAGCATATATCAGCTTTGTATGGCAGGCTCTTTTGTTGTCTTCCAATAGCTTCTTAATGATTCTTACTAGGATTTTGTTCGAACATTCCGCCAACCCATTACCCTGTGGGTAATATGTAGTAGAATTATTTATCTTAATGTGATACTATTGGAGCAGGGTCCCGCAACTACAGGAAAAGCTACTGTTTTGGAACGAGTAAGTCAAAGGTAACAGTACCTGATCAGCCGAGAAGAGAGAGCTCACCCACTGTACTTAAGGCAGCGGCGAAGACAGGAGGGCTCAGCTACCCTCATAAATGGAAAAGGAGCAACGGGCCGAGTTATTGAAGATGAAGGACAGAAAAGGAAGCAGTGCTGGTACCCACGATCAGCGTCGGGAAGCGTGGAAGACTGGAGGAAGCTGTGGTGTGACGGAAAGCAGAAGCTCAAGTACAGATAAGCCAACTATCACAGTTAGGGTTTTTGGGTTACTGATGGGACAGGCCCACAGTTTTGTAATGGCGAGACCTTCGGGCCGCCTATAAAAGCATGTATCTTGTATTGTAAAAGGTTAGCTATTCAGACAATTAACTAGTCAGAGAGTTAGTTAGTCTGTTAGCTCATAGTCATTTTGTATTGTAGAAGAGTCAAGCTCTGGTTCTGTATTCAGCCTATAGTTATCTTACTGTGACCAGTAGCTAGCTCCTGGAGAATGTATGTAAAAATCTGCAGGGATTGAGAGAGAGAGAGAGAGAGAGAGAGAGAGAGAGGAAGAGTATATTATAAGAAGACAATATAGGAAGAGAAGAGATCTAGGAGAGAAGGGCTCTCGCCTGTGTGCACAGAGTTACCCAGAAGATCTCGAGCTGCATACTAGGTTGCAGTGGAACTATGTTTACTCTCTCAAGATATAATATAAAAACTAGTTCCTGTGGACGTAGCTTCCTTCCTGGGGGTGAACCACGTAAAATCAGTGTGTTGTGCGACTGTTCATGTGATTGTGCTTTACTTAGTTGCTATCTATTATCTGTTACATGAATGTTGTGTATCAGTTAGTGAATGTCTGTATGTTCTCATTTAGTTTACAGTATTATAGAAGGTTAAATGCAAGTTGAATGTATCAATTGTTCTGCATATGAGTTTATCAGTGCTTGATTCACATAGTAGAGCTAGCAGTTACTGTGTTAAGTAATTCCAGTATACTTAGTTCAGCAAGTTGAGTACAGTTGAGGTTGAGTGTGTTGAACCGTGGAAGTTCAAGTAAGATTGTTTAACACCCTGTTGAAGTTCAAGAGAGCTATTGTATCTAGGGAGAAAACCTTTGGGCATTGAGAGTCACATTGAGTCTCACTGAAGAAGATATTGCAGTAGAGATAGGGGATATCGCACCGTCAGAGGATATGCGGTGTGAGATATCACAGGCGAGGGGTTGAGTAGAAGAGAACATGTGCACATCGTCTAAGAGACTGTGACATGATAAGGGTCGTTCCCCTATCAGAGCCAGTGAGTAAGAGAGAATAGTGCTGCGCAGAGAGATCCCTCTGGATAAGAAGAGTTGATGACACTAGGATGCTACAGAACCTGGTTGAAGACACTTGAGTCTTCAGCCAACCCATCCAATATCACTTCGGGTGAGACTTCAGGTCGTTCTACGGTCTGTCGCCGAAAGGGCCAGTGAGCTAGGGGTATTGTTGGTACATTACAAGTAAACCCATGTCTTCCCATTAGTAACCAACAAATGGTTCCATTGTTGGATTTGAACAACTTGCAGAGCTAATGTTCTGTTGGCATCCTACTAAAGAAGAACTCAACCAGTGGGTTGGGTTTAAGGAAAAATAATTCGTTGCGACAGAAAACAAGAGTCCTGCGTTGAGTACAGAGGACTGGTTACAAAAACATATCTTCATAGACCTGCATGAGATATTTTTTTCAACCTATGCAAACAAGTTGTACGACTGGTTATCAAAGTTAACTAACAAGAATATATTCAAGAAGAAAAGGAACATTGTTTGGACACTGGAGCTGATTCAGACCATAAGGAGCATCGATAATCCCATTTCACAAACAATAGACTTCTGGATTGCGAGTGTGCTAGAAGGCTTCATCATAGAGTTTGCAGTTGAGAAAAGAAAAAGTTTCAGTGAGGCCGAACAGTACTTCTTCAAAGGATATCGCGGTAAGTACCTAAACTCTTTAAACTTGTCCATTAAGATGTTATTACATGAAAAAGGAGTAATGGATATAGTCTCAGACCAATAAGCTTAGTAAGTGTAATGTCACAAGAGTTTGAGAGTGATTTTGATGACATCGGATGTACACGTAGTGGAAAGAAATATAAAGTAGATTTCAGATCTTTTGTATTTGAAAACAGTTCAGATAATACTAGACAACAGAGTCATAGTAATACAGAAATAACATAAGGGGGTATCCCTTACCACCCTTATACCCCACAAAAAGCAACCGAGACTCAGAACAATCCTGTAGGAACTCCATCTAGTAGTTCGCATACAGTACATACTACTGCTACATCACCTACACCTACACCACTGAGTGGTAGTAACACAGCAAATCAGCATCCACCACGTAGAAATAGAATGGGGGATGACATGAAATTACCTACCTTTAAGGGTATAGGGGCAGAAGACCCAGAACAGCACTGGTTCCTGTGTGAAGCAGTATGGACTATTAAAGGGATCCAAGATGATAATATTAAACTTGTACAGTTGGTCACCACACCTAGGGAATGAGCCTTAACATGGTATATGAAGTATACCTTAGCACTTCCCAGAACGCTCGTACAGTTCAAGACCACCATGATCAAAGAATTTAAGAAGCCTAAGTCCGAGTCACAGTGTATCACAGAGCTCAAAGACATTAAACAGTTACCTACAGATTCAGTATGGGACTTTGATCAGAAATTCAAAGCCCTTATCGACCAAGTCAGCTTTGAGTTCGCACCAGAGCAGCATAAGGAATGGTTTATTGCAACACTACTCCCTCACATCAGACTGCCACTAATGCAGCAGAGACTCCGTACGTAGGATGAAGCGTTGGAGATGGAAATGAAACTAGAGGCTTCACCTCTAGCTGAGACTAGTACAGGTATCACAAGCTTGCAAAACCAGTTAGCAAATCTCACGTTACAGCTACATGAGATTAGAAAAGGAAAAGAGATTGCACAAGAACTATGGTGTACTAAGTGTAAATGACAGGGCCATACGAAAGATAACTGTCCAGTATTTGTTGAATATTTAGCAAGTGGGGCTCCTAACCCCTTAGCACAGACCCAAGGGCCATGGTGTGAACTTTGTAGAACAAGAGGATATAGACCTCAGGAATGCCCTCTACTTCAGAAGTATGTACAGACCCCTAAGAACTTATATTTTAACTTTTGTAAGTCATTCGGCCATGATGAACATAATTGCAGAGCCTACGATCTCATGATAGAAAGAAAGCATGTCTTGTACAGAGTCCAATCAGAGACACCAGGTCCAGCAGTAGGACCACAGCATGAACCGGATCATGTTGGCCGTGGAGGAGGATTCAGAGGACGAGGCTATGGAGGAGGCTTTGGCCATGGTGAAGGCTTTGGCCGTGGTGATGGACCGATTACTTGTTACAATTGTGGAGTTATAGGACATTATGCTAGGGATTGTCAGAACCCTACCACAACATGTAATTATTGCAAATCTTATGATCACCCTATAGAAGAATGTTTTGTCTTGATAACCAAGATTAGGGAACCTAAGCCAGCAGTACACCAGAACATTCAGCTTATTGCTGTTGAGCAGAACAAACCAGAACCAAGAGTCAACATTGTGACTCACAGTGGTGCTTCTACTAGTAGAACATCGTAGGATGCTGAAAAGAACATCGATCAGGAGTGGGTATGCAAAGATACTAATAAATCAAAATCACTTGACCTACAGAATAATAAAGAAACATTTCAAGAAGCTAAAACTTTCTTTAATGACCCTACACAATCAGGATCGCAGGTACTGCCATCTAGGGGTGTACCGCAGCAAACACCTTGTGGTGCTAGTCCTGTGCAGACATCGCAGGCTACCACATCTGGAAGGTGCGACGAGGATGAGTCGACAGGAAGCGTACAATCCTTCCTGTGGAGTTGTTTGAAACTCGTGAGAAATGAGAAAGCTATCGGAGAGCTTCAGCGCATCATAGATCGGTGTTAGCCATCTTCTTCTGTGAGCAGCGCGCAGTGTGTTATTCATAATATTATGGGCCATACAAGAATATGAAGAGAGATGCGACTCACAGCACAAGTTGGAGAATTTGAAATGGATGAGGTAATCCTAGACTTAGGATCGGAAGTTAATGTTCTGACTAAGCAGACATGGGAACAGATGGGTAGCCCTAAATTAGCTAGATCACCTATCCATCTACGTTTAGCCAATCAACAAAGGGTATCACCACTAGGTCGATTACCGCAAGTGCCAGTTGACATTGATAGAGTTCGTAGCTTTGCGGACTTTGAAGTTATAGAAATCATTGGTGATAGTAGACCATATCCAGCTCTACTAGGTATTGATTGGGCAATCGATAACATGGATGTTATCGATTTAAAGAAAAGACAAATGACCTTTGAGGATACACAGATACGGGTCATCGCACCGTTGGATCCTTTTCAGGGTCCTAGATATATTGAACCTATCCGAGCAGAGGAAGAGGTACATAATATGGAGAGCCTCTATCAGATGACGGCTAATCAGAGTGATTACATCAATCCGACCACAGAAGGAAACATTATTTGGCGATGCGACAACTCATGCGCATCAGATTCGGATGTTGGTCTAGAAAACTGGCAGAACAGACTTTATGAAGTCTCAGCTCGCAGATGTGCGTTTATGACTAAGTCACTGCGATGGATTGGTGCAGATATTAAGGATATTCCGTACTTTGATGTCTTAGCAGATGTCAACGACTTTTTACACCATTTTAAACAAGAAATTCCTCATGAGCAAAGGATGTCAGCTATTGACCTTGCAGTAAGAGCCACACCTGCAAGATGGTGGCACGCACATAAAGAACATATTGCATCATGGGATGACTTCAAGAGATTGATGGCGATCAGGTTTTCTAATGACAAGGAGTGTCTTTAGCAGAAATATACAGGAGAAAGTGACCCCATGTCACATATTCAGCTTTGTGAACAGAATTGGTTGGACATTCCCGAGGATGAATGGGTTCACTTATTCATTCATACTTTAGACCAAATCCCAAAGAACTGGTACACTGAGACCGAGTTGCGCAGAGGAACCATTACATGGCCACTTATGATAGACAAGTTTGAACTCACTTTCACTTTTGAATCTAAGTATCCAAGCATTGATTAGGCTTTAGACGTTATAAAGATTAATATATTTGAGGACTGTACCCTATCAATACATACTCAGCCTGAGTGGGCCATCCAGTTAGAATATGCACTCGAGTGTTATAACTTTGCAGCAGAACTAGAGGATGAGGATGAGAATCCTTGTAGTATCAACATTCCAGATTCAGAGGGGACTCACGAAGTTGATGGACTGAAGCTACAGATTCTAGCTATCACAGAGCCTATCAAGATTAAAAAGATCAATATTGGCACAGAACCAAAGTTTTCCTCTATTGGAGACTATTGGGATGATGAAACGGTGGGACACATTGCAGATCTGTTACATGACTACCATGACTTATTCCCCAGTAAGTTCACAGAGATGAAGGGAATAGTTGGAGACTTAGGAGTAATGAGGATACCATTGAAAGAGGATTCTAGGCCAGTTAAGCAGCGTCCATACAGATTAAATCCTTGGAATAAAGAAAAATTTAAGGATGAGATCGATAAGATGCTAGCAGCAGGCATCATTGAGCCCATGGAAGAAAGTGAATGGGTTAGTCCCATGGTCGTGCAAGAAAAGAAAACCAAAGGAGAAATCAAAATTTGTGTCGATTTGCACAAACTCAATGACGCATCACTTCATGACCCGTTTTCGACACCTTTTACTAATGAAGTGTTAGACAATGTGGGAGGACAGGAGGTCTACTCCTTCACTGATGACTTTTCAGGCTATCACCAGATCAGAATCCATCTAGAGGATCGATATAAGACCACTTTTGCGACAGAATGGGGCTCGTTCCAGTATATGGTAATGCCCTTTGGTCTTAGAAATGCACCAGCTATTTTTTCCAGAGTAGTAGTTGTTGTAAATTTTTAGAAGTCTATTTCGACGACTGGACTGTATTTGGATTAATCGACAAGCATATAGGAGATTTAAGGCTCATGTTAGAGAAATGTAGGCAATATCAAATTTCTCTTAACTTGAAGAAATGCATATTCTGTGCGCCATTTGGTATTTTGTTGGGTCATATTGTGTGTAGACAAGGCTTGATGTTAGATCCTGCAAAGATTGCCATCATTGTAAATCTTCCAGCACCCAACTCAGTCAAGCAATTGAGGAAAGTGCTTGGTCATACCGGGTACTATAGAAAATTCATCAAAGGTTATGCAAAGATCACAGCACCTATGGAAAAACTGTTAAAGAAAGACGTAAAATTCCTATGGAATGAGGAATGCCAGAAAAGTCTAGACACTCTTAAAGCGAAGATGGTTATAGCACCCATCTTAGTATTTCCAGATTGGACCAAGCCATTTCATGTACATGTGGATGCATCTGGCATCGCATTGGGGATCATCTTAACCCAGCCAGGAGAAGGGGGTATCGATCACCCTATCGCATACTCAAGCAGAAAGCTATCTACCGCAGAAAAGAACTACACCACTACAAAAAGAGAAGGATTAGCTATGGTGTATTCTCTACAGAAGTTCAGGCACTACCTATTGGGTGCCCCATTTAAGATGTTCACTGACCATTCTGCGTTAAAGTATCTGGTCAATAAGCCAGTGTTAGGGGGGAGAATCTGCAGATGGTTACTCCTATTTCAGGAGTATGATTTTGAAATCATTGTAAAACTAGGGAGATTGAATGCCAGACCATTAGGGTTAACCTTGACTTGAGATCGATTCAAAGGTGGTTAGGTCTAGCACATGGTTTGTTGCAGCCCATGGTATTGTCCCATGGTATTGCATGTGTTAACCTTGACTCGGGATTGAGTCAAAGGTGGTTAGTTCTAGCACATGGTTTGGGAACATGGTTTGTTGTAGCCCATGGTATTTTCCCATGGTATTGCATGTGATTAATCCTTTATAAGGATTGAGGAGGCTCCATTGTAATTTTATTGGATGTGGGCATTGTATTGTGCTAGAAGAGAGACTGTGAGAGCGTGAAGAGGAAGTGCAATGGTTTTGCTGCAGGGTGTATACCTTCACCTTTCTGGACTGCAATAAAAGGACTGGAAAATTTCTTTGTGGACGTAGCCCATCGTTTGGGTGAACCACGTTATATTTGTGTCTCTCTGTACTGTTTTAATTTGTTTTGCATCTTGTTTATAGATTTAACTGTATATATGTTATTTCTCTGCGGTCCTGTTTTTCTAACAATTGGTATCAGAGCCAAAAGGTCTATTTGGTTTGTAAACTCATAGGAAAGAAGGGTTCCTGGTTCGAGTGGGAGCAATGGCAGAAGAAGGAAAGTTTAGGGTCGATAAATTTAACGGCCAAAACTATCAATTATGGAAGATGCAAATGGAGGACTATCTGTACCAAAAATATCTGTACCTTCCATTGGGCGAAAAAGCAAAATAGCTAGCGGCTATGAAGGATGAAGAATGGGAGGTTCTTGACAGAAAGGCACTAGGAACAATATGGCTATGCCTGGCTTCGTTGGTGGCCTTCAATATTTTGAAAGAAATAACAATAGAGGGTGTGATGAGCGCATTGAGTAAGCTCTATGAAAAACCATCGGCTTCTAACAAGGTATTTTTAATGAAGCGTTTATTTAATATGAAGATATCAGATAGTGGATCTGTTGCTAACCATTTAAATGAGTTTAATACACTTACCAATCAGTTAAGTTCTGTAAAAGTGAACTTTGATGATGAGGTTAGGGCTCTTCTAATCTTGTGCTCATTGCCAGAAAGCTGGAATAGTTTGGTCATGGCTGTAAGTAACTTTGTCCCTAGTTCAAACACTCTTAAGTTTGATGATGTTGTTAGTGTTATTCTTAGCGAGGAAATGCGAAGGAAAAGCACAGGTGAGACATCAGGTAATGTGTTGACCATGGAGAGTAGAGGGAGACAAAACGAGAGAGGAAGGAGCCCAGGAAATCGCAGCAAGTCTAAAAAGGGAAGATCCAAGTCCAGATTCAGAAAAATAGAATGCTGGAACTGTGGTCAGAAAGGACATCTAAAGAAAGACTGCAAAGCACCAAAGAAGAAAGGTTGGAGGCAGCAAGAGACTACCCAGGAAGCTAATGTAGCAGGTGATGTGTTACAAGATGCTTTGATTCTTGCATTAGATAATTCAAGTGATTACTGGGTAGTAGATTCAGGGGCTTCATGTCATGCTACACCGCATAGGAAATTCTTTTATGATTATGTTCAAGGTGATTTTGGGCATGTGTTATTGGGGGATGATGAACCATGTAAAATTGTTGGAAAGGGTAAGGTATGGATCAAACTAAATAATGGAAATGACTGGTTGCTAAAGGATGTAAGGCACATTCATGCTATGAAAATAAATCTGATCTCAACAGGGCAGTTGGGAGATGGCGGTTGTTTGTCTACATTTGGAGAAATGTGGTGGAAGGTTACTAAAGGATCAATGGTAATTGCAAAAGGAGATAGGATAGGTACATTATATTTATGTCCTCATAACACTGATTATTCTATTTCTGTAGCTTCCATAGAAACAGGTGCAGCGTTGTGGCATCATAGGCTTGGCCACATGAGTGAGAAGGGGATGCAGATTCTCCACTCAAGGAAACTGCTTCCAGATCTGAAGCAGGTAAGTTTGGAATTTTGTGAGAACTGTGTTTATGGAAAACAGAAGAGAGTTAGATTTCTCAGGGTTGGGAAACAAAAGAAGAGTGAAAAGTTAGAGTTTGTCCATACAGATGTATGGGGACCATCTCAGGTACAATCTCTTGGTGGCTCTCGTTATTATGTTACTTTTATTGATGATGCAACTATAAAAACTTGGTTTTATTGCATTAGACAGAAATCTGATGTGTTTGATACTTTTAAGAAGTGGAAAGCTTTGGCTGAGAATGAGACAGGAAAAAGGTTGAAATGTCTCAGATCTCATAATGGAGGCGAGTACTGCAGCAAGGAGTTTTACAGTTACTGTTCACACAATGGGATTCGTAGAGAGAATATAGTCCCTGGAACACCCCAAGAAAATGGTGTGTCACAAAGGATGAATAGAATGATCATGGAGCGTGCAAGGTGTATGAGATTGCATGCAGGGTTGCCCTTACAGTTTTGGGTTGATGCTATAAACACTGCTATTTATTTAATAAACAGAGGGCCTTCAAGTGCTTTGGATGGTGGAATTCCAGAGGAGGCATGGCCAGGTAAACAGGTAAAATACTCATTTCTGAGAACTTTTGGTTGTGAAGCATTTGTCCATATTGATAAAGATGATAGAACAAAGCTTGAGGATAAATCCAAGAAATGTACCTTTATTGGATATGGGGTTGATGATTTTGGTTATCGCTTATGGGATCTTAAAAATCACAAAATCATTAGGAGTAGAGATGCAGTATTCAATGAAAAGGTCATGTACAAAGATCAGTTGCAGGGAAAGAAAGAAGAAAAGGAAAACACAGAGTACACAGTGCTTGATGAAATCAAAGAAAATGAAGTTCCAAAAGCACCAGAAAATCAAGAGCAGTAGTAGGTACCTGAAACTCCTGCAACTGTAAGAAGGTTTACCAGGTTAAGTAGACCCCCTGAATGATTCTCTCCTTCACGGTATTATTTATTGATGACTGATTCTGGTGAGCCAGAATGTTTTGAAGAAGCAATGCAGGTAGAAACTAGAAAGAAGTGGGAGCAAGGCATGGATGAGGAGATGGACTCATTGGTAAGAAACCAGACTTGGGATCTGGTTAAGTTGCCTACAAGAAAAAGGGTATTGCAGAATAAATGGGTTTATAGGTTGAAGGAAGAAGATGGAGGAAAGAAGCGGTACAAGGCTAGACTTGTTGTAAAGGGGTTTGCACAAAAGAAAGGTATAGGCTTTGATGAAATATTTTCTCCTGTTGTTAAAATGACTTCAATTAGAACTATTTTAAGTCTAGTGGCGGTAGAAGATTTGCATCTTGAACAATTAGATGTAAAAATGGCCTATCTCCACGGGATTTGGAGGAAGAGATTTATATGCAGCAGCCATAAGGGTATGAGGTCAAAGGGAAGGAGAATTTGGTTTGCAGGTTGAAGAAGAGCTTGTGTGGCCTGAAGCAAGCTCCAAGGCAGTGGTATTTAAAATTTGATAAGTTTATGACAG
>LPNX010149935.1:333661-466666 GCA_001517045.1 Pseudotsuga menziesii
AAGGTTCATGGAAGAATTAGGTAAGAAACAGGAGAATAGTAGGTTGTACAGTGACAGCCAGAGTTCCATTCATATTGCAAAGAACTCAGTCTTTCATTCAAGGACTAAACATAGAGAACTCAAATACCACTTCATAAGATCTGTTCTAGATGAAGAACTATTAAAACTGGAAAAGATTCACACTAGCCAGAATCCTACAGACATGTTGACAAAGGGAGTAACCAGAGAGAAACTGAGTTCCTACTCGGTTTCTGTTGGCCTTAAAGCATGAAGGTGAAAAGAAAAAATTTTCCAATTCCAAGTTCCAGCAAGTGCAGCAATGGTAGAGTTGCTATGATTAGTCACCATGAAGGCACATGAAAAATTGTAATGGAGCGGTTTGCATGTAAATGGGCATATGGCTGTAAGACCTGGTAAGGCATGCATACCCCTGATAACTCACCAGTAAAGTCGAGAGATAGACCTAGGTGATAGGGGGGTGTATGTAAGATTCCTCGGTAAATACTTGAGGGGAGTTGGTGATTACTCCAAGTCAAGTTTAAAGGGGGGATTGTTAGGGTTAACCTTGACTTGAGATCAAGTCAAAGGTGGTTAGGTCTAGCGCATGGTTTGGGCACATGGTTTGTTGCAGCCCATGGTATTGTCCCATGGTATTGCATGTGTTAACCTTGACTCAGGATTGAGTCAAAGGTGGTTAGGTCTAGCACATGGTTTGTTGTAGCCCATGGTATTGTCCCATGGTATTGCATGTGATTAAGCCTTTATAAGGCTTGAGGAGGCTCCATTGTAATTGTACTGGATGTGGGCATTGTATTGTGCTGGAAGAGAGATTATGAGAGCATAAAGAGGAAGTGCAGTGGTTTTGCTGCAGCGTGTATCCCTTCACCTTTCTGGACTGCAATAAAAGGACTAGCAAATTTCTTTGTGGACATAGCCCATCGTTTGAGTGAACCATGTTATATATGTGTCTCTCTGTACTATTTTAATTTGTTTTGCATCTTATTTATAGATTTAACTGTATATCTGTTATTGATCTGCGGTCCTATTTTTCTAACACGGACCTGATCATCTGTCACAGATAGAATTAGGAGAAGAACCAAGTAATCTAGAGGACAATTTTCCAGATGTGCAATTTTTTTCTATCCAAATTGCAGATGAGTACTATGCTGATATCATTCACTTTCTCACTACAGGGTGGGCACCTATTGAGTTTACTAAGCAACAAAAGAAACAGCTAGTTGTTAAAGCAGCAGACTTCACTTTAATCGTAGGACATTTATAAAACTTAGGTCCAGATGAAGTCTTGCGCAGATGCGTTATGCCGCATGAGAAAGAGGCAATTATCAGAGAAGCACACTTAGGTGCCGCAGGAGGTCATTTTGTAGGAAAGTTGACTACTCAGAAAATCCTAGATGCAGGATTATGGTGGCCTACTTTGTATAAAGACACTAAGGAGTTTTGCAGATGCTGCGATCTCTGCCAGAGGGTAGGAAAACCTTTGCAAAGAGATGAAATGCCACTGCAACCACAGATTACGCTATGGGCATTTGACAAGTGGGCTATAGATTTTGTGGGTCCTATCAACCCACCAGGAAAATGAACAAGTGCGAGATACATCATCACTGGAACAGAATACCTCACCAGGTGGGTAGAGGCCAGAACAGTAAGGAATTGTGATGCTACTACAGCTGCACAGTTCATTTTTTAAAACATCATTAGTATATTTGGATGTCCAGTAATTTTGATGAGTGATCAAGGCACACATTTTTTGAACCGCACTATTGAGGCCTTAACTGAGGAATTCCAGATACAGCACCATAAGAGCACTCCCTACCACCCACAAGCTAATGGTACGGTGGAGGCCTTTAACAAGATTCTAGAAAATGCTTTTACTAAGATCTGTAACAGCCAAAGAAATGATTGGGATCTTAGGGTTAATGTTGTATTATGGGCTTATAGGACTACATGCAAGAAACTTACAGGACACACACGTTTCAGCTTGGTGTGTGGACAAGAGGCTATTATTCCTATGGAATATATCATTCCCAATTTCATAATTGCTCAAATTACCAGGATGGCTGATACAGACACGATGAATGAAAGGCTAGCACAGCTGCTTGCCTTAGAGGAAGATAGATTCATCGCAGGATTTCATCAGAGAGTGCAGAAGGCACGAGAAAAAGCTTGGCATGATAGGCACATAAAGAGCAAGATTTTTCAGATGGAAGACCTAGTGCTCCTCTATGACAGTAAGTTTGTAAAGTTTCCAAGGAAGTTCAATACACATTGGTTAGGGCCATATCAGATTCAGCAAGTTACAGAAGGAGGTGCCATTCAGCTTAGCAAATTGAACGGGGAGCTTCTTCCCACTTTGATTAATGGCAGTAGGCTTAAGCTCTATAGTGATAGCCACTCCACCTCTTAGCCCTAGCTCAGATAGTTATGGAAGTGCAGATGTCCAGTGTATTTGAAAGGAGGCATCGCACCAGTAATGAGTCTACACCGGCAAGTAAAAAAAAAAAAAGTTCTAAGTATGACGAAATTTTTTTTGCGCAAGCCATAGGATGTTTGCGAATTTTTATACGTTGCGGCGCTTCACGCTAGCACTTTGTCTCAGAACGATGTAGTGTGGCATCGTAGCAAGGCGATGTTTTCCTGTGCCACGTAGCCAGTTTTGAAAAGGGACAAAAGGCCAGTCACTTCACCTTTCGACAATCAGTTAATATAGATACGACAGGTATACGTTGCCCTAGATTTGGCAATAGTATAATGATTTTTCCAGATTTGGTAAAATGTTTGACGAGACCGACGCCTGCACACACATTTCGAGGGAAATTTGATCGGATTTCAGCAATTAATGAGGATCGAAACGACGGCTGTTGTCTTATCCATGCAATTAATACTGCCGACAGGTCTAGCCTAGATGACCATTGCTTCAGAGATTATCGCCTTTGTTATAAATACAAAGATCATTCATACAGAAGGGTTACTGTTGCGATTTCTGAGAGCTATAGAGAAATTTGAAGAGTTTTCCATGTGCAGAGACACTTCAGTTACAGAGTGCTAATTTTTCCCCAATTTTGCAGCCATTACTAGTACAGAGTATTGCACTGAGTGGTTTCTGTCCAAGACGGAACCTTTAGAAGACATTGTGAGACGATTCCAAAGTGGTGGCCTCACGTCTGCTATGACGACGCCGCCCAAGGTTGTGAAATTAGGTACATCATAGGTCAGACAGTCACCAAGGATGAGGAGTCAAGCACAGGATGTAGAAGATTTCATCAAAGTCTTTGTTGCAGAGAAGCAAAAAGACGAGAAGATCACTGAAGATAAGAAATTAGAGCAGAAGAATGATGAGAAGAAATCTACAGCCAGGAAGAAAGTAAAAATGAGAAAAAGAAGGAAACGGGAGAAGGAAGATGGCCTATCTCATCAGCTAAGAGAAGAACAAGAGATTCTAGAGGTAAGGAATGAAAATATGTAGAACATAGGCAGCATGAATACCTGGAGCAGTTTGCTGAGAAGAAAAGTGAAGGGGGAAAACAAACCAAACAAGTAGAACTTCAAAATGCAGACAAAGGCTTGTTCTCGGAATGGAATTCATGGTTTGTGTAGCTTTCATATAGAAGGCTCCAGACTGAATGAAATGTTTGAGAAGGATGGAAGATACAAGTTTATATTTCCTCTGTGATACAAGTTCTAACCCAGATAGAGAGGAAAAAATATATGTGGAAGGATTCTCAAAAGCTCAAGATCCTTAAGGGAGTTGCTGATCTACGAAAAGATAAGAGAAACCTACGAACTAAGTTTACAGAAGCTGATGTCAAAGATGATAGAAAGCAAAAATAAGCAGAAGTGAAATTGATGACACAAAATATTCCAGCATTAGTCAATCTATGCTTGAAATGGCACAAGAGTGTGTCGAAGCTATGGATAAAGAAGTCACAGGACTTCACAAGAGATTTACAAGGACTTTGTAGGAAGCCAAGGAGAAGCTACAGTAAGAGAAACCAACTGTTAGTGGCTTAGGGATGAGCCACAAGTAAGTGTTAGGGGATTGTTGGAGCAGGGTCCCGCAGCTACAGGAAAAGCTGTTGTTTTGGAACGAGTAAGTCAAAGGTAACAGTACCTGAGCGACCGAGAAGAGAGAGATCACCCATTGCACTTAAGGCAGCAATGGAGACAGGAGGGCTCAACTACCCTCATAAATGGAAAAGGAGCAATGGGCCGAGGTATTGAAGATGAAGGACAGAAAAGGAAGCGGCGTCAGTACCCACGATCAGCGTCGAGAAGCGTGGAAGACTGTAGGAAGCTGTGGTGTGACAAAAAGTGGCAGCTCAAGTACAGATAAGTCGACTGTCATAGTTAGGGTTTTTGGGTTACTGATGGGATAGATCCACAGTTTTGTAATGGCGAGACCTTCGGGCCTCCTATAAAAGCATGTATCTTGTATTGTAAAAGGTTAGCTATTCAGACAATTAACTAGTCAGAGAGTCAGTTAGTCTGTTAGCTCATAGTAATTTTGTATTGTAGAAGAGTCAAGCTCTGGTTCTGTATTCAGTTTGTAGTTATCTTACTGTAACCAGTAGTTGGCTCCTAGAGCATGTATGTAACAATCCGCAGGGATTGAGAGAGAGAGAGAGAGAGGAAGAGTATATTGTAAGAAGGCAATATAGGAAGAGAAGACATCTAGGAGAGAAGGGCTCCCGGCTGTGTGCACGGAGTTACCCAGAAGATCTCGAGCTGCATACTAGGTTGCAGTGGAACTATGTTTACTCTCTCAAGATATAATATAAAAACCAGTTCCTATGGACATAGCTTCCTTCCTGGGGGTGAACCATGTAAAATCAGTGTGTTGTGTGGCTGTTCATGTGATTGTGCTTTACTTAGTTGCTATCTATTATCTATTACATGAATGTTGTATATCAGTTAGTGAATGTCTTTATGTTCTCATTCAGTTTACAGCATTATAGAAGGTTAAATTCAAGTTGAATGTATCAAGTGTTCTGCATATGAGATTATCAGTGCTTGATTCACATAGTAGAGCTAGCAGTTACTATGTTAAGTAATTCCAGTATACTTAGTTCAGCAAGTTGAGTACAGTTGAGGTTGAGTGTGTTGAACCGTGGAATTTCAAGTAAGATTGTTTAACACCCTATTGAAGGTTAAGAGAGCTATTGTACCTAGGGAGAAAACCTTCGGGCCTTGAGAGTCACATTGAGTCTCACTAAAGAAGATATCGCAGTAGAGATAGGCGATATCGCACTGTCAGAGGAGCTATGGTGTGAGATATCGCAGGAAAGGGGTTGAGTAGAAGAGAACATGTGCACATCACTTGAGATACTACGACACGATAAGGGTCATTCCCCTGTCAGAGCCAGCGAGTAAGAGAGAACAGCACTGCCCAGAGAGATCCCACTGGCTAAGAAGAGTCACGAGACACTAGGATGCTACAGAACCTGGTTGAATACACTTGAGTCTCCATCCAACCCATCCAATATCACTTCGGGTGAGACTTCAGGCCGTTCTGTGATCTGTCGCTGAAAGGGCCAGTGAGCTAGGGGTATTGTTGGTACATTACAAGTAAACCTGGGTCTGCCCATTAGTAACCAGCAGATATGTATGACAGAAACTTATAATTTTATTGGACTTGAAGGCAAGAGAATTATCTGTTACAATTCTTATAGGAAAACCAAACCTGGATAATATATTCTCCTCAAGGAAACTCATTATCACTGCATATGTGGCCCTTCTTGTAGGGATTGCCTCAATCCACTTAGTGAAATAGTCAGTAGTTGTCAAGATCCATCTGTGTTTCCCTGAGGAGTTAGGATTTATTTATCTAATAAAATCCATTCCCCACTACTGAAAGTGTGCTTCTACTGATATGGGATTGAGGGGGAGTGAGAGCACTTTTCTTTTTCCATCAAAAATCTGGCACTGGTGGCATGTAGTAGTTTCATTGTAGGCATCTGAGAACATTGAAGGCCAATAGAAACCAGCCCTTAAAACCTTTTTAGTGGTCACCTTCCACAAGTGATGTCCACCACAGTATCCCTTGTGGAATTCTATCATTGTCAGTTCAACTTCATTTTCCAAAATTCAGTTGAGAAACACACCACTAGGATCTTTCCAATAGAGGAATTTGTTTAAAATATAGAAATTGGCAGAATTTAACTTTAGTGATCTAGATCTTGTCCTACTCAATCTTGTAGGAGCATTCAAATTTTGCAATACATATACAATATCATAATACCAATGCTGAGATACATAGAAATCATGCATTACATGTACCTCTACATCAAGCTTATTTGAATGACTGGTTAGGAAATTCATTTGTAAGGATTCATAGTTTGAGTTGGTCATCATCTTAGAAATCCCCTGTCCTTTGATCAACTTAGTGGGCTTGATCTCTATGTCATATTCTAGTAGCACTACTATCCACTTGGCTCTATTTCCTTCTGGATCTGGCTGTGTAAGGATGCCTTTCACCACATTGCTAGGAACATATGCAATGACGTGTGACTAAAGAATGTAAACCCTGAAATCCTTTAAAGAATTGACTAAATCATATGCCTACTTATCCATGATATCATACTTCAACTGCCCATCCCTCATCACTTTACTAAAAAAAGTTATAGCCTTCTCAGCGCCTTGACTATTCTTTTGTAACAGTACTCCAGCAATGGTGTGGTCAGAAGCATAAGAAAAAAATCAAAAAATCTTTGGTAAAGTCTAGGCTTACCATAATAGGTGCCTCTATGATAGATAGCTTGATGTCTCTGAAAGACCCCCTTTCCTCTATGGTCCATTTCATCTCATTTTCCTTCTTTAACATCTTAGTGATGTTCATCAAAATCTCAACAAATCTAGGAATGAATCTTCTCAGAAAATTTACCTGCCCGATGAAGGATTGTAGTTCTTTTTTGCTTCTTAGTTCTTCAACCTTCATGATTTCACTTATCCTCACTAGGTCAATCTTTATCCCATCCTTAGAAATGATTTTTCCTAGTAGCTTTCCCTCCTCAAAAGCAAAGTTTGACTTTCTTGGGTTCGGTGATATTCCATACCTTTTGCATTTCAGGAAAACTTTTTCTAAGTGTTTGAGATTCTCTTTGTCAGACAGAGACCTTGAATAAACTATGATATCATCCATGTATACCACCATGAACTTGTCTTTCTCCTCTACAAAAATTATGTCCATAGCACACTAGAAAGTGGTCCCTGCATTCAATAACCCAAAAGGACATTTTGCATATATGAAGGTACCCCATGGGGTAGTGAATGCAGTCTTTTCTTGGTCCTTTGGAATTACTTTGACTTGGTTATATCTAGAGAACCCATCCATGGTTCATATCCTCTCATACCCCACTACCTTCTGTAGAATAAGCTCCATCTTAGGCAAATGATATTTATCCTTCAGATAGACTTTGTTGATGTTCTTGAAGTCTATACACAGTATGATTTCGCCATTTTTATTTCTGATAGGTACCAGATTTTCTACCCACTCATAAAACCTTAGAGTGGCTGTGATCTTAGCATTTAAACAACTTTCTAATCTCCTTCTCAATAATAGGAAATAGCAGAGGATTTATTCTTCTTAATTTCTTCTTGAAATGTCTTTTACCTAGTTTTATAGGAATTGTGTGTTGTATGATTGATGTGTCATAATCCTTCAAGTCTTCGTAGCTCCACACAAAGACATCTGCTTATTTTTTCATCAGATTGATATACTCTTCTTTTTCTTTGGCATGCAGCTTCTTTGAAATTTTGATGATTCTGGGACTTTCCTCTGTTCCTATGTTCTTTTTTCCATTGCATCATCAACATGATTAATCTTTGGGTCTCTAGCCACGTCATTCTAATCAACCAATTTCTCTAGGGGGATCAGGCCTCTAGGGATATGGTTACTTTTTAATTGAACTATGTCTTTCCCCCCTAGTGAATTCTTTAAATTTTTATTTACATCACTATCTTGTTCAATCTCTTCAGTGTCTAGGAGGTTTTTAGCATCATTATCTTCCTTGTCTATTTGGGTATTTACAAACTCATTAGATAATTCCAAAAATATATTTATTTGCATGTCGTCTTCAAATACTTTCCAGTATTTGGAATTTTCTGGTATAGAAGGCATGTTTACAGTATCAACTTTATATTTTCTTTAACCAATAACAGGGATTTTGAACTTACCAGCAGCCATGGCTAAGGAGTCAGCGACCGAGTTCTCAATTCTGGGGATTAATTTGATTGTGTGTTCTATGAAATAATTTACAAACATGTCCCACACTTCATTTATGTAATCCCTCATCCTGGGATTCTTGATTTGGTAGCTATCATTTACTGGGTTCACCACAAGTTCTAAATCTCCCAGGAAATTCACGCTTTTTTCCCCCAAATATTTCATGGCAATCAATCCCAGTATAAAAGCTTCATACTCTTCTACATTATTTGTACACTCAATATTTAACTTGAGAGACAGATCCTTAAATTCTCCAATAAGGGAAATAATGTACACACCAGCACCAATATTTGCTATAGAACCATCAAAATACATGGTCCATACACCTTCTTCTTTTTGCTTCCTCTCTAAAACTTCATGTTTATTTGCAGACTCTTCCTCTTCCTTGAATTCAATGGGCATAGGTTTTTCAAGATCATAAGGAAAACCATCATTGAAGAAAATTGAAGACCCCAGGTCTGTATCAAAAACATATATAGAATGAGTATTAGGTGATTATTGGCTGCTGACCACATTGGGGGACCTTTTATCGTTGTACGGTATTTTGTTTCCACCAATCCCAGGAATGGTAGCATAGTACATGTCCATCTACAAACTCCCTTTCAACTTTGAAGTCCATGTCCTTAACAGCAACACACCAAATTTTGGAGTTATGTATGCCACCACCACATCCATTACTATAGTTGTGGGTGGAATTTTAGGCAATGTAACTACCATATCTTTAATTAGTCCTAATCAATTTGTCTTCCTAGAATCAAATGAGTACAAATATTTATAGGGTCTAGTGATTTCCAAACCCATACTTTCCACCACTCCTTTAGGCATTAGGTTGTGAGAGGAACTGGAATCAATCATAGAATTGTGTACAAC
Source organism: Pseudotsuga menziesii (assembly GCA_001517045.1). Taxonomy (NCBI): domain Eukaryota; kingdom Viridiplantae; phylum Streptophyta; class Pinopsida; order Pinales; family Pinaceae; genus Pseudotsuga; species Pseudotsuga menziesii. The sequence goes on from LPNX010149935.1 coordinate 342,771, forward strand.
CATGTCATGCATATTTATACTTAGGTAGAATGGATGAGCTTCTTCTTCCTCCATACTTTCAAACTTATACCCAAAAACAATGGTGGGGGCATCATCCTTCATTTCTAAGATATCAGGTTGAAAATACCCCCTGGATCCTTATTATGTCTAACATCTTGTTTCTGTACTCTCTGTTTCTTAACAACTCATTGAAAGGAATGGACACTTTCAGCTTGGAGAGTTTTGACTGCAAATTAAAAGTGGAAACATATTTATCTACATCTACTAGTGCTGGTTGTCTAAATTCTTTTACTTTTTCTAATTTATTCATAGGTTATTTTTGTTTATCTTTTTTCTTTTCCATATTTTGTTGATTGTTGGAAGGTTGGCTTTGATCTAACCTTCCTTTGTTCACTATGACATCTCTACTCCTCAATTTTAACTTCCTCTGAACATCATCCATAACATGCATATATCCTTTCTGATATTTTCCAGATTCCTCCTCCAACTCCTTATCTGCATCCACTTGGGCATACATACTGGGTTCTTCTTCTGTAAGGTTAATCTCAGAATCCAACTCACCAAAATGGTGAATATGATCTTCAATGGATTTAATATCATCTTTGACAACCACATAGTTTTCAGAGAAGGGTGGTTGTATCTGCTGATCATTGGGATTTATGGGATTCCTCACATACCTCTATCTGATCTATGGAGGTGGGGAGGGTTAGGTCTTCTAAAGTAAGGATTCTTGATATATGGTTCATTGGTTTTCTTTCCATATTCAGTCTATCCATTAACTTTTTCATTGTCCTCATCATCATCTCAAATTTCATATCATTTGAAGAAATAACAACAGAGATAGAGGGTATGTGTTCTTCCCTAACTCTCCTCGTTTTTGCTCTCTGTTTGATTTTCCCACTGGCCATCATGTTTTCTTCCACTTCTAGGGAATCTTGAAACATGGCAAGGAGATTAACTGATTTTATTTCTCTTAGCAATAAGGAAAAATCACCATCAAATGCATTATCATAGTAGAGTTTAGCAAATCCTTCAAGGGGTTTTATGTCAGCTAGAATGGAGTTGTACACCCTTATGAATCTATTGGAAAACTCTTTCATAGACTCAAACCCTCTCTTATTGAGACCATTGTATTGAGAAAGCACCTGTAGAGGGATTCTCTTGTCATCCCATCTTTCCAGGAAGGTAGTTTGGAAAGCTGCATAGGTGAGAATAGACCTAGTAGGTACAATCCTGAACCATTTTTTAGGCTCCCATGACAGGCTTTGTGAAAATAGCCTCATCTTCACATCATCATAATCCACTTATTCTAATTCGATGAAATATTCAAACCTATCCACATGGCATTTGGCTGTGAATTTACCCTCCCCATCATACAAGGTAATTCTCTGGGAATAGTTAAGGGGAAGGTCATGTAATGCAATAGGAAAATACAAAGGGGAAAACCAAGTAGCCATTGGCCCAGGTGAATTGCAAACAAGATGAGGATCTTGGAAAAGTGGGGGGGGCTTGGAAATTTGGTGGGATGTAGGGCTGAAAGTTTTAAGTGACATGGTTTCTTTCACTAGTTCCCCTAGAGTTTTGAAGTTTCTTCCAGAGGGAGTCAAGAAGACATGACTCTAACCTAATGGGATTTAGTTATGTGTCTCTCAAGTCAGATTCTGATTTAGATTTTGAAAATGACCCTTCAAAATTGGTTTCCCACATAGAATCTTGAATACTATGAAATTATTGAGTAGATGTATCTCCTAATTGAGGAATATCAAATTGTTCTTTTCCTTTATTTCTAAAAAAATTACTTGGGTCACCCACACTTGGTAAGATTTTAGTGTCAGGATTACCTCGTGTATGCGGTCATCTGGAATACATGATGTCTTCTACAATTTGCTTCAGGACCAATGTGGAGTCACCAGGGAAAAAAATACAACCTATCTCAAATGCCAAAATCTTTGTTTTCCCATAGAAACCATTTCTTCTTTGAATCTTTGTCATTTCTCACAGGGATGATTTTCTCTTTCGTCCCTGGAAACGATGCTAGTTTGTTGTTACTCAGAATTGCACCCAAGGTTAAAGAGGGTGAACCCCAAGGTAACAACAAAACCACTTTAGGAAAGGAGATCCAGATTCTACCTTTCTAGAAAGGGATATCTCACTGATTTATATCAGAGCCAAAAATTAAAGGTAAAACAAATTAAGATCTAGAAATGGTTGAAATAGGGCAAGTATAATTGGGCCATGGAGTCACAAATTATATACGGATTTTGCAGAAGAGTTTGCAAGTGGAGATATGCATAGGTAAGGTAGCATTCAGTTACAGTCAAGTAATTATTTGTCTAGTGATAAAGAGAGAGAATGAACTGTCCATCAATGCAGAGAGTCTAAGGATGAATTCTGCATCAAGTTTGGAGGGAAAACATTGGTGGATACCTGAAAACAATATTCATATCATACAAAATTAATTCTGAGCTATTATACACTTATTCTAGGCATGAATAAAACATAGTGGCATGATTAACATGAACAAATGCACAGAGGAAAAGAAAAAAGAGACTGTAAGCTACGAATCACACATGAATCTCTACAACAACAACAAGCATTCAGCTCTGCAAATTTTTTTATCAAAATATCTCAGTAAACAACACAAAAAATTATTTCGGGTTCCAACCCTTTTTCCCTCTATGGATGGCATATTTATAGTATATCGGGCTCCCGATACCAACCTCGAAACAAGGTCGAAAACAGTTTCAATATAATGATGAAAATTCATAACAAACAGATGATCTAGAAGATACACCATGATAATGAAATCAAACAAAAACATGTGCGAAGGGGTACATATGATAAATTGGTTGAGGATTTTGATAGCAGGGACGCTGAAAACGACCCTTTTGAAGGTTTCTGCCATGGCCTGCAATATTTTCCCCTTCTCTTTGATTTTCCTATGAAAATTGTTTTGGACCGTATACCTTCTCTCAAACATCATTCTGCACCATTGGTCTATGATCGGAGGGATGTGGAAATCAGGATAATAGTCTTTCCAATGTTTAATCTTGCGCTTTCATCTCCCACACCATCCTTCCTGATCCTAAATTTTTCAGACCGTCGATCCGTATCAGATCAACTTTCAGTCATTGATCTGGCAGAAAGTGGAACCTGAAACTTCCACTTTCATGAAGAAACCACTTAGCATTTCCAATTTCCAATTTTCACCCCTTTGCACCTTTTCGCACTGTTGATCTGGGAGGATGCGATCTGGACTGTATATTTAGCAAAAGAAAGGAAATCAAAACTCGAAACTTTTTATGCCCAAAATATTTTCTTTTCTGATTTTTTATCCCGGATAGAGAAAATCGGAACTCAGACCTTTCACAACCAAAACCTTCATCTTTCCAATATCTAGTATATGCCCTTCTTCTTTGTGTATGCATCATTGATTTATCCCAGCTTCATCTTCGACCATCCGATCCCGAATAGCAGAAATCAGAAATCAAGATTCTACTTTGTACACCTAAGTCCTTTTCATCTTCCACTCTTCTGCTCCTGGCTTTACCTTAGTCAAAACCACAATATTCTAGCCTTTGATTGTGCTCGCGTTGAGCATCTTGACCGCCCATTTTCTGTCAATAATTATTCTAAGAGCGGATTTCTTCATTCATGAACCTCGCAAGGCCAAAAATCACGATATCTTCAAGTTTTTCGTATTCTTACTATGGAAATCTCCTTTTCGACGCCTGTAAAACTTTGGCATCCATCTTAAAGGCTAGATGATACAAGAATTCACAACCTTACGTCACCTTCTGATGGCCAAATATTTCCATAAACAGTTAGCCCATAAATGGTGCTAGCAGTGGTCATTTTTAATTTAGTTACATGTCATCTATTCATATATTTTATCTAGTGACCAAATTGATCATTTATCTTGGTCGTTTTTAGTTGTATCACTTACAATTGTTCAATTTTGGCCACTTATCCCTTGAAAAAACTGCGATGACAAAAATTTTGGTCATTTGGTCATTTATCTCTCATTTTGTACTAGTGATTTTTCTAGTTCCCATCATCCATGCATGCCACTTGGCTAGTTCTCAATGTGCATATAAATTATTGAGAGCTAGCTACCATTCATGATAATTCCACTATCATTCAAACTTCATCATTATGTTTGTCATCCTTGAACCATTACCTGTACTTCATATGATATACATAACTTGTATTTTAGTATGGACCCATACCAAGAATGAATAAATTCCATGGAATCATAGAATAGAGAATTCACATCCATCTTGTTAGGGCATTGGAAGGAAATTGTCTAAGGGATTGTTAACTCAGAAAAGGGAGCCCCATTCAAGTTACGTTGTGTAGGAAGATGGGGGGGACAACTAGTGGGTTAGGATACCTGTAGCGTGAGAACTTGTTATGTTATTGTGCTTTAATAACCCCATCTTGGTGGCGGCTTGTCAAATAATTATAGGCCTTGACATAGGCTACATTTGGTGGAATGTCCTTGGCCTGTAGTCAATTGGATATATTTTTTTCAGATAAGTCTCCATCTTTGTATAAATTATTAGAATTTATTTATGTTATGGATTTTATATAATTATTGTTTTCATATGATTCATTCATAACATTTAATGTCATTGAGTGTATGCATTCATGTAGAAAATATCTGTAACATTCCTGTTAATGTTTATATTAAATATAGGTGTTTATTAACATATATAATTCCACTATAAATTTTAATTGAACTAGTAGAAAAATGAAATTGAGTATCAAAGGGAATTAAACATGGTATTTTGAGTATTTCTTGGCCCCAAAGGCATAGTGAGGTCATTGGGTACATCAAAAATTGGTATCATATCCCAAAGTTTCATCACTAGGATTGCATGGAATGAATTTGAATTTTATCGGTAGAAATACAAGTTTCACATGAAGTATTTGAAGAAATGCACAAAATAAAATAATTTGGAAACCCATGTTTAATCCTTTCATGGTTTAATTTAGGAGGAATTTGTGGTGAAGAATATGAATTTGAATCGAATCTGGGTGAAATTATACATCAATATCAAAATATTTTCCACTATGTTAACCGATGGAAAAACCAATCAAGGGAAGAACATGTAGTTCATAATTATGATGATTAATAGAATTAGTTTCCAGTATTGGAAATTGAAAGATCTACTTTTTGGTTGGCCACCTATTTATGGGGAAAAATCGTGTAATTATCATGGAGCCACCTATTTGAAATTTAAAATTTAATCACTTTTGGAAATTAAGTAAATAATTAAATTTCGTGGAACCAAAAAGTGCCATGTGGACAACATGACATGGAGGTTCCACATGGATTTCAAAGTATGTGGAGATTCCACATGGTTGAGGGGCTATGATGTGGACCAACCACGTCAACTGAATGATATAAAATAGTTTAGTGGTGTATAGGAGTATAGCACTGGATCAATAGCCCAATGATCCATGTGATCAAAGGTCAATAACCAAGGGCTAGGAAGGAAGATGGTAAACACCATAGACATGCAAGATAATTCAAAGGTTCCTACAATCGAAGAATGTGCCTCATAGTGCACCAAAAACTTACACATGCATTAATGGCAGGGAGAATATCTTTTTAGGAAATGATTCCTACACACGTTCCAACTTTTCATTAGAAAGAACTTCAATAAAATATTTCTAAAAACTCTTTCCTCATCGAGTCGTTANATGGCAGGTAGAATATCTTTTTAGGAAATGATTCCTACACACGTTCCAACTTTTCATTAGAAAGAACTTCAATAAAATATTTCTAAAAACTCTTTCCTCATCGAGTCGTTACCACTTCCAATAAAGGATTATTGTTGGTGCCTTTCCACTCCAGGGATAGATGATGTGGTGTACTGGTATATTAGGAGGGAGACATGAATGCATCACATAGTGACACATAGGACATGCCTAACAACTTGATAGACACATGTCATTCCAAGTCAACAAAAAAATAAAAAGGTTAAAAAAATCATGGATGGAGCCACAATTTTGTTTTGGCCATAAAAGGAGAATATTAAGTCAGAAAATGATGATACCTATGCTATTTCAATGCCATTTATGAAGGCTACAAGATTTCCTCTAGGGTTCATCAACACATTATGCTTCAATTTTGTAGAATTTTTTGTTTAATGAGTTTTGAAAGTGCATAGATTGAGGATGGAAAAGGGCCCAAATAAGGACCAAATTATTATGTTGTAGTCATGATTCAGGTACATATGTAACTATGAATACCTAGATCCAAATTCAGAAATATGTGGATTCATGATGCAAAAGAAGGCCAAAATTCACCATTTGGCCACATGAAAGGTTGCTTTTTGAAAAATTGGAGGAAAAAGTGGCCCAGTAACTCATAACCAAAGAATTTTCTCATTTTGACATTTTTCTACTCATGAAACCTACTAACTTTTATTTGAGAAGGGTTTTCCAAAAATGCATTGTTTGTGAGGGAGCAATTTTCAGTGAAAAATCAAGTCTAGAAGAACTACAAAAACTAAAATTCGGTGATTACACAATTTCATAAAATTTGATGGGAGCCTCAAATTTCAAAAGTGAAGTGTCTAGGTATTCACCATCATATGAGATATCAGCCATTGATATAAATATTTTTCCATTTCTTTACCGATTTTCTTCTGCGTGTTTCAGAAATTGATAATTTAGAATAAGTGCACTTATAGAAACATGGTAAAATTGGACAAAAAATGTGATTTTAGAGAGATAACTTTTATCAATTAAATAAAAATAGAATAGGGGTATATTAATTGGAAAGAGTATAGGAAGGATTTTGAGAACAATGAACCTAATTATGAATCATTACTTCTTTTTTTTGTAGAAATCTAACAGAAAGGGGTCGTATAGCTTAATTTGACAAAAGTTGTCAAAAATGACATTTTTCTAGAAATTTTCTTATGAATATATTTTTTTGAATATTTGAGAATACTTATCTAATAGTTTTTAATTATTTAAATATGTTTCATATATTGTTATAGTAGGTTTCTATAGTTTCGGAAGATGTCAGAGAAACCATAGTAACCAGTAGACCTGATGATGAGTCCTGATATGGGTTCGAAACATCGACCTTGTCAACTGGTTACCGTGGTTTCTCCGACATCTTCTGAAACTAACCACCATAGAAATTTGGCAACAGAGGTTTCTATAGGTTTATATATAAGTTCCACATAGAAGAAAATTGGAAAGTAAAGATGGAAGGAATTGAAATTTCATGCAATTTTAGAGAAGAAGCCAAAGGGAATAATATCAATGTGGGTAATGAAGAGACATAATCTAATGGACATAGAGATAACATCGAATCAATGGTACTAGTGGAAACTATGAAAATATTGAGGATGGACGTACAAAATTGTAAACCTGTTAATGCAAGAATGATGAGGGATCATGAGAAATAGAATTAGTTAAATATTGAACCTATAAAGAGTTTGAACTTGTTACAAAGGAAAATGTAGGTTGGATCAGTTTAATACACTGCAACAAAAAACAGAGGAACAATTCAAAGAATATATCTCATGAAACATATATACATTCTAATATTGCTAGTAAGGGTCATGGGAGTCATTATTCACCACCTCTTGTAGACAAGAGATCATATACAACTAAGGATTCTAATAGTATCCTAGAAAAATCTCCAAGGAGGAATCATAAAAGAAGGAATGTGGAAGCACTGTTTCAATTGGATATTAGGAATGTTAAGCCACCTACTTTTGATTGTGAGAATGAGAAAGGAGAAGATGTTAAGTACTGGTTGTTAAGGATGAGAAAATAGCTTCAATTGCATAATTACTATTCAAATATGGAGGCCATGATTTCCATTTATAACCTACAAAGGAAGGATTCCATTTGGTGGGAGCATATAGTGGAACTGGAACATATTAATGAGAAGAGAGTTTCTTGGAAACAATTCAAAAATTACTTTCAGTAGAAGAACTTATCCGAACATTATTATAAAAGGAAATGGAGGAGTTCTTTGACCTCAAGTTCAGAACTATGAGTTTGGAATATTGTGAGGATATTTATGGATTTTCTTGAGGTATGTTGGCTTTATTAAGGAAGAAAAAGTAAACATCCAAGGTTTCTATGTGGATTTCCTACCTTTTACAAAGACAAAATCCAATATGATGAACCCAAATCCATTGAAGATCCAATCTGAAAAGATAAACATTTACATGATCAAAGTAAAGGAAGCTAATATGTACATCAATATTAGATGGATAAGAAAAGAGATAAGAAGGATCAAAGAAATAAAACATTCCAACATCCCTTCTTTAGAAATCACTAAATTCATTTTAGTAGAGCAATCTAATCTAGAATGGACCAAAGATGGAAGAGTCTTAAGGAAAAGGGACAAATCATCAATTTAAATGTTTGGGATGTGAAGGGAATCATACATTCAACAATTGTCCTCATGGAGGAGACCAGGTGAGAAATGTGCATAACATACAGGAGTCAAAAAAATGGAGGATGGGGATAGGGACATTCCCATAATTGATGCATCCTTAGATAATAGAAAAGAAAAGAACCAGTCCAATATTATTGAGATTGAAGATAGTATTATTAATCAACCTATTGCCATTTAAACTGATTCAGGGAAAATTCATAGCTATATTGCTCTCAATTTCGTTGAAATATTTAATTTCAATAAAAGAAATTATGGTAAATCATGGTTGGTACAATTGGATACCAAAACCAAAAGAAGAATCAATGAGATAGTAAAGGGTTGTCCCTTGGATAGGAATGGAATCCATGTGTTTGTATTTTTGCACGTTATACCTATTGGTTCTTATGATGTAATTCTTTTTATGGACTAGTTAGATGCACACCATGCTATTTTAGATTTTTATAACAATACTCTCACTTTTCTTAATAAACAAGGAAAAGGTAACATGGTTAAAGGAATTCAAAGTCCTATTTTTATAAGGAAAGTTTCGATTGTGTATTCATAATAATGTTTCAAAAAAGGGAATCAGTTATATGTAAATCATGTGGAGGAACTAGAAAATGATAAGGGACCCAACCTGAAATATTTTCCAGTATTTAAATAATATTGATATGTGCTTGAAAAATATATGGGTTACCACTAAAAAGAGATATTGATTTTTCTATTAAATTAGTGCCCGATTTCCAAAATGCCATAGAGAATGAGTACACCTAATCCAAAAGAGTTACAAATGCATATTGAAGAATTATTGAAGAAGGGATACAAATGACCAAGTGTGTCTCCTTAGGGAGCACCAATACTCTTTCTAAGGAACAAAGATGGGACATTAAGATGGTGTGTTGACTTTAGGGAATTAAATAAAGTTACAGCGAAGGACAAATATCCTCTACCTAGATTCGATGGCTTGTTTGAATAAATTAAAGGGGAAAGGATTTACTCTATGTTTCCCTAAAAAATCCTCTAAACCATTTAATACCATTAGTGGAGGTTGTATCTGAGGTTTTTTTGACAATTTTGGCCAATATTATAACACTAGAAACCTTGGATACAAGGTTTTTTCCTTGTAGTGAACAATATTGATTACAATGGTATATTATACCATCAAATACTCAAGAACACCGAGGCTTGAGGACCTACAATCAATAATAAAAAACTCATAAGGAAGATCAAAGTTGAAATTGTAACACCCTTTTTTAACCCCAGTATATAAATATGTAAATATTGATGAAATGGATGGAATCTGCATATGAACGGTCCTACATGACCAAATTATGCAATTATGTACATTTTCATTTTTTAATATAAAATCCATTCCTATTGCAGACCAAAAGATGAATAAGAGAAGGGGGGCTATAATTCCACAACAAGGATAGTGATAAGGGGAATAAAAGGGAGATGACCGCAGTGACTTATGAGTTAAGTCACTAGGCATAATATTCGGTTAATTATCACAATCTTAGGATTAGGGGGGGAGTGTCAAATCCCATGTATTCCATTTTTCTAGTTCTCATCATCCATGCATGCCACTTGGATAGTTCTCAATGTTGATATAAATTATTGAGAATTAGTCATTCATGATGATTCCATTATCATTCAAACTTCATCATTCTACCTACCATCCTTGAATATTCACACATACCTTATACTAGAGGCATAACCTGTATTGTAGTTTGGATCCATACCAAGAATGAATGAGTTTCCTAGAGTCTCATTAATGGAAAGTTACTGGACATCTTGCGTTGGGGCCCTCGAAAGGAATTGGGGTAATAAACACGAGGGACTATTAACTCAAAGAAGGGAGCCCCATTCCTTAGGTTGTGCAAGATGATGGGGGGAGAGTGTTAGTGGATTGGGATAGATGTAGCGGGATAACTTGGTACCTTCTTGTGGTTTAATAACCCCATCTTAGGGGTGTCTTGTAAAAGAAATATATTTCTTGAGAGAGCCTATGGCTAGGAGGAACTTCCTTTGTTTGCAGTCAATTGGTTAGATTTTTTCTAGATAAGTCGCCATCTATGTATAGATGATTAACATTTATTTATGTTATGCATTTTATTTAATTACTATTTTCATATGATTAAATGCATAGAATTAATGGCATTAAATGAATGCATTCATGTATAAAATATATGTAAAATTTTCATTTGTGTTTTTATATTAAATCTAGGTGTTTATATACATATATAATTTCACTATAATTTATAATTGAATTAGTAGAAAAATGAAATTGAGTATGAGGGAGGATTCAAGAAGGTAGTTTGATTATTCTATGGCCCCAAAGGCCCATTAAGGTCAACAGGTACGTGACAGATTGATATTAGATCTCAATGTTGCAACACTAGGACTTTATAGACCAAATTCGAATTTTACATGAAGAAATACATGTTTCACAAGAAGTATTTGACGGGCACTAGAGAAAATATTTGGGAAAACCATATTTAATCCCTCTATAGTTTAATTTAGGAGGAGTTTGTGGTGAAAACTATGAATTTCAATAGAATTTTGGTGAAATTTTGCATCAATATCAAAAAAAAATCGTTATGTTTAACCGATGGAAAAAATGTCAAGGTGAGAACCAAGAATTCAGAATTTTGATTTTTCACAAAATGATTTTTTAGTATTAGGAATAACTAGCCTTAAATTCCGGCTGGCCACCTGTTTATTAGAAAAATTCAAAGTGTAATTATATTGAAGCCACATATTAGATATTTAAATTTTTATATTTTTCAGATATTAAAAAAATAGATAAATTTTATGGAACCCCAAAGTTCCAACTGGACATTGTGACATTGAGGTTCCATGTGGATTTCAAATGACGTGGAGTTTCCACATGGGTGAGGGATGCGATGTTGACCAAAAAAAAGCAGAGTGCTATAACACAATTCAAAGGTGTATAGGAGTATAGTACTTGAGTGCTAGCACAACGATCCATGTGATTGGAGGCCGACAACCAAGGGCTATGTAGAAAGGGGATAAACACCATAGACAAGCAAGATCGGTCGTAGGTGTCCACGATCAACGATTATGGATCATACTGCACCAACAACCTACACACGCATTAACAGTGGGAATGTGATATTTTGAGCATATACTTCCTATCCACGTGCCAACGTTTCGTTGGAAATGGATTCAATAAATTATTTTCAAAAATTGCTTCCTCGTTATGCCATTACCACTTCCAGTAACGGAACACCACTCACGCATTTATGCTTGAGGGACAGGTGATGTGGTGACTTGGTAGATGAGACGCGTGACATGACTGCATCATGGGGTGACACATAGGACATGTTGGACATGTCAACATACATTTGTAATGCCACATCAACACCTTACTACGTCAACACAAAATTAAAGAGGTTTAAAAAGTAGGGATGGAACCAAAAATTTTGTTTTGGCCATAATAGGAGCATATTAACTTGAAATCACTTTTAGATTCCACTTGAAGAGTACATGATTTCCACCGAGGGGCATGGACCCAATCTGGTTCAATTTTGTATAATTTTCTATTTATTGGGTTTTGAAGTTGTGTAACTTGAGCATAGATGGGGATCGGTTGAGGCCCAAATTGTTATGATGCACTCATGATTTAGGAACATAGATAACTTTGGATTCTTGTTTCTTTTGGGTATTTACAACTCTAGTTAACTTGAGTGTAGTCACCACATGGAAATGACCAACAAAAGATAACTCAAGATTTTTAGGAAACAATTAATTAACAATCTTTGCAAGAATATTTTCAAAGGAAAATACAAGTTAGAATGTTAACTTAACCAAATATAAAACAATTGATGGAGAATACCTCTTTCCTCCATAACTAAAATATTATCTTCAAATCTCCAATTGAAACCCAAAAATAAACAAAGATTCAACATAAATATTACTGCTGCAAAGATGAAAAAATATAACTTAAATTGCCGAAGGAAGTGTTCAAATTTCATTTATTAAAAGACTAAAATTTAACGCATGAAATGGAAAGAAAATATATATATTTTATAAAAAATAGCAACAAAGTATAAAATTTTATTACTAGTCATTGATGTATACCATTAACACATGTAAGCCAAGTCACTGATAATGATAACGAGAGGCAAGGTACATAGTATAATCTAAAAAGTGTGAGTAGATGTACTACCATTGAACACTTGTAGACTCTAATGATCAGTGGACATTGATGTATTTCAATTGTCTATAGCAAGGAAACTTGTCATTGATGACTATAAGATCCAAGGTACTAAAAAGATTGAAGACAACAATCCTAGAATAGATTTTTTGGATTCAATGGGATGTGATGTGTGGGAAGGAGGGCATTAGGACATCCCATCATCCACCATGAGGGTGTAGCAGAAGGACAAATATTTTGTGGAACAATCTAATGGATTATGAAACATACTTGACAAATGAAGGCTGACACACTAAGTAAATAATTATATGGATTGTCCAACATAAGTTGAAAATTCCATTAAACACAAGAATGACATAATAAGTGACTAAGGTAGAATTGACTCAATAACGGACACAATATAAGTCAATGATGTATGATACATCAATAGATTGTTCCAAAATGATTGGAAGACTAACCAGTTAGTGAAGATATTACATAAATGAGTTCATCTTCTTAAATCCATACTATAACCCAAACTTCAGAGATATTGACTCAAGATAGTGTGCATTGTTCAAGGGTGACTCAACTTGTTTCCCCACATAAATAATAACACAACTCTTTCCCATCCTTCTTTTTGTAATATTTAATTTTTTGTCTTTTTCATATTTTTAAAGCTTAAAAAATTAAACTCGAATCCTTATTCATTTTTAATGAGATCTAATAAAAGATAGAATAATACACATTATATTATTGTCCCATGGATTTTTGTTGAACACAGGTCAGTTAATGCTCACCGGTGTTTTCAATTTTAAGGAGTCTAAAAACTTAAAGAAAACTCCATAAAAATGCCATAATTCACGGGAATAAATGAGTGTTGGGGATAAGCGAAGTAGTTATAAGAACATGGAAAATACCTATGTGTAATGCAAGTAACTGTTGGGTCCACTATATGCCTGTTAATTAAAACTTAACATGCAGAGTGCTAAACATAAATTGTTAACCCAGGAAGTCTTTTATTTCAAAGCTATCATGCAAGATCTATGCAAGCACAATTTCTACCCGACACTGTTATCTATTGGTATGAAATCAAAACTCCTTGTAAACTAGATCACACCTTTTTGAAAATAAATCAAACCCTAATCCTATTCATAAAATCACACTGTAAGCCTAATCACACTTCAAACATGGAAATAAAAATCAACTCTTACAAAGCAAGATCTAACTACATAAACCTGGAAGAAATGTTATGTTGGCCAATGATCTATTAAGATGAATTAACAAGAAAACAACTATGATAAATCTAATGAAAGCATGAATTAAATAATAAAAACAACTATGATAAATCTAGTGAATGAAAGCATGAACTAACAAATAAACACATCTACAAAATAAAACACCTACAATCAACAATACCAGCATCTTCTCAAGGAAGAGGGCCCTTCCTCCATTGAGCAGAGCTGGATCTTCACAATGAAAGTCTACAACTCCAAAATTAAGAAACTGTCAGCATGTATTATCCGAATGGAATGATTACAATAGATCTGGATCAAATCTTACATCATAACATTGCTTTCTCTCCTCCTCCCTTTCTCATGAGATTGATTACATATTTATACATTAAATCATCTCATGAAAATGAGGAATTGCCAACTTGTGATCTGTAACAGCTGAAACACGACCGTAACTGCTAACAACTTTGGAACCAGCCGCAACAGTAAATCTGGAAAATATCCTCTTGAAGAACCACCTGTATATCGCAAACCATGGCTTTGTTTGGCAATTTCCTAATGAATCAGGTAAATGAGGCTGTTACGCACAAAACCTATGTCTCGGATTTTCGAGATTCTTTTCTATTTGCCTGTAAATCGAGACGTGAATCAAGGTGTTCTTATTTGGAATGCATTTTCGGTTAAGGCTATAACAGCTAGCTGTGAGCGTCCTGTATATGACAAATCACTCCACAAACCATCATTAATAAAATTATGCATAATAGTCTTCAATTCATCAAAGATAAAGGAAAATAATCATTATTAACTACTTAAAGCATGAATGGAAGTGGTATGGTGTTTTACGCGTAGTTACACTAAATTGATGGAAAATGGAATGATAAATGAGTGATCATGAGAAGAAAATGAAATATATGTCGATAAGTGATGGAAAAATGGACAAATCCGCGGCCCAACATCACCCCCAAACTGAACTTGTTGCATGTACTCATGCAACCCAGAACCTGTGTAGCATCCAACTAGAATAATTCATTCAATTTTTCCTTCATTTTACCATTCGCACAGTTATAGCTCGAAGAGTTGCAACTGAAAAATTGGCACAGTTACAGCCATAAGAAATGGAAAGTTTAGCAGAAGTTGGCGGAGTCGCAGCAGCGAGCAAGAGTAAAAATGGGAAAAATTTTAATGGAGTCCCAGCTACACAGAACGAAAAAAAAGGGTGATATTTTACGGAGTTGCAGCTGCATGAAATGGGGAAAATGAAATATTTTATGGAGTTGCAGCTGCACAAAATGGGAAAAATGAAATATTTTACGGAGTTGCAGCTACACGGAATGGGAAAAATGAAAGGTTTTACGCAGTTGCAGCTGTACGGAATGAGAAAAATGAAAGGTTTTACGGAGTTGTAGCTACACGGAATGGAAAAAAATAAAGGTTTTATGGAGTTGCAGCTATACGGAACGGGAAAAGGGCAATATTTTATGCGGTTGCAGCTAATATAACGATTAACTTCTTAGACCAATTTCTCCCAAATGACGAACTAGGTTTGGCCGAAATTTTGCGGGCAAGTTTCTATTAGTCCAATGCACCTCCACACAAAAAATTAGAGATACCCACATCATGGATTTCGAGAAAAATGCAATTTGGGAAAAACTAGTGGGGTCGCAGCTGGTGTATGAGACAAATGTGGTGGAGTCCCAGCTGGTCTTCCTGAGCTAATATCTCACAAAATACAAACTGGGTTTGGCTGAAATTTTGCAGAAAAATTTATACTAGTCCAATGCACCTCCACACAAAAAAACAGAGATGCCCATATCACGGATTTCGAGAAAAATGCAAATTGGTTGTAGGTGACGATGGCCATTTTCTTGAAAACAGTGCACTAGATTGAACTGAAACTTACCACATTTTTTCTTCTTACTACTATGCTTCTTCCCTCAAAATTTTATGAAAAACCAGCTCATAGTTTGCAAGATATCCTTAAATAAATTTCTGCACTTTTGCAAGCCGTGAATGAGTAAAAATCAGTATGCACAAAGAATGTCAAAAACCACTCCCCCAAACTGATTATGTCACATGTCCTCATGCAAAAGAAGAGCTGTCATTTTAGTTTTAAATGGCCATCTCCCCCAAACTAAGGATCCATCATGTACTCATGCTATTAAAACCAACTTCAACCCAAGTGTGTAATCAATTCTTCATATTACCTCTTTGTGATTTTGAAAGAAAACCACTTATTATTGTTACCAATGATCTCCAACAATTGGAACACCAACTGAATCCTCAAAATGATGAGCATGAAATGATATATGAATATATGTAAAAGGGATGAATACAACAACTGAATGTAGCATTAAAATGATCAAATTTCTTTTCAGAGCATGGGAGTAACAAATCACCTACCCTTGTTTCATACCTTATTATATGGCAGCATGTGTTTGTTTCAGAACAAAAATGCCCAAATCATTATGAAAACTTCCTTTAGGATTGTAAATAGAGGCAACCGTGTTTTATTGACCATCAAAGCCATGCCAATGCTACATGACTATTCGTTGAATAAGATGCCAAGCATTCTTTTGCACATTCCACAACAATCAAACTCATTTCATAAATTCTGTCAACCTTGACAAATGACCAATGCTGGGAGTAATCATTACCTTGATCTTGCTGAGATAAACTTCACATCAGACCTTGAAAAGATTGTTACACGATTTCCATTATGCATGTATCATGCTCATGATGGCTAAAACCAATGTATGCATTAGTGGATGGTAAAGATGAGCCAAGGAACTCATACTTTTTTCTGATGGAAACATATTCATAAACTAGAAATGATGGTTGTTTCTTGAAATGGTTGTAATGACAACGAAAACAGAGATCAAAGATACCCAAAATCATGTTCTCAAATTGCCATCATCATCTTGTTCAAAACATTATTGATATGGCATTCCATATTTGTTCAAATGTTGCTACAAGGCCTGAATACAAAGGTTGATTGTGTTTTTTTATTTGTGGAAGCAAGTAACCATGATGTTTCACACAAGATGGCCATGAATCAAAAGGCTAGAAAAGATATTTTAACAGTCCATTGTATGCAACCTATTTGTCATGAACTGTGAGTGTGCCAACCCATTGGATGCATTTACCATATGTATAAGATGGTGGAAAATACATATACCATATAAAATGTGGCTCTCAATAATTTTGACTTATGATGATGTGAACCATCATGTGCACCACTGAACAAAGCAAACAAATTAAAGAAATCATGCATTTGTTTTCCATTGTGCTTGTGTGATAACATACTATTGAGAAGGAATGGCTTCTACATCAACTTATTTTGTTGTAGGTTCTTGTGTCCATCTTATGAAGTTTCTTTCAATATGTGTATTAGCTGATTTATTTCTCCTCACTATTTTTATATGGCAATAGAGCACCATTTCTTACTGCTGGTTCTTGTGTGGCAGCAACAAGACCTCTTTTCTTACTATTGGTTCTTGTGTGGTAGTAGCAAGGATTCTTTTCTTATTGTTGGTTCTTGTGTGGCAGGAACAAGACTTCCTATTGTTGGTTCTTATGTGACAACAATAAGGTATCCTTAGATTATTTTCATGTTGGGACAGTTGGGTTAGTGAGATGTTGGGTAGGACTTTGAATTAGATGTGCGTGAATGATGAACTATTAGAATTGAGTGGGAAATGATGTAAATAGATGGACATAAAATGCTATATAGAAAATGGAAATGGAAATGGCTAATGCTAAGTGGTTCTTCATGACATTTCCCTAAATCTTTAATAAATAAAAAACTCATGCTAGTTTACCTCAAGTGTTACCTCCATGGAATCCTTGGTTGACATGAATGGACTGGTGTATGCCGAAGCTATGTATGCCGATTTGATGCTGAGATAGATGTATATGAGAGATGAAATTGGATGAAGCTGAATTTTATCCATGATGTTGTGCTGGTTGCATGTAAGACTAACTACTGAGACAAATGATGAGGAGGATTTCTACCATAAAAGCAGAGAGCTCCTTCTCTTATTCTTAAAATCAATTGTTGGAAACAATGGAAAGGAATTGAAAAATTACTGAAACAAATGATGCTGCAAGTCACTGTTGAAACCATTAGGTCACATAATATTCAACTGCTACAAACCGAGATATAATTCTTACCATGCGAATGAATGTGTTGAAGTCGAGCATGGAAAGAAATAATTGGATTACCAGACATTAATATATGCCGTTAACCAATGTGAAGCAACTCACCTTTGATGGTAGTGAGCTCTAAAGTACCTTAGTGCATCTTGGCAAGTACGAATGGATGTGCTGGAGTCGAGTCACCTGCAATATTTTTCAATCAAGAGGCATTGATGAATCCTCATGATTAACAACATGGAAATCTGTCATTGATTCATGCAGATACCAGGGCACTATAAAACTCTAATCTCGATCCCAGATGATGTGTCGGAGTTGATGGGACAAGACCATTGGAAGGTGGACTTTACAAAAAAAATGATTGTGAAGAATTATAGTGAAAAATAGACCCAACATGAAACCAAGAAGTGGAAAGTATATGTGAAGTCGTGATGGAAAATAAAAAAATTAAGGTTGACTACATAAGCAGTGGAAAATGGGACTTCGAAATGAATGGATATTTAGGGTTTTTAAATGAGGAGGGTGAATGAATCTACCACAGTGCAATTGGCTTCTTGAGAGGTTTCTTTTTGGCAACAATTGGTATGACAAGTGTGATGAATTTAATGTCGTCTTAAAAGGATTCTTGGCATGTAGAAATGGGACTTGAACTATGGAACATTGGTCTATGTATAGTTTTCACATCAATCTCTCCATTTTTTATGTGCTCAATCAATTTTCAAATTGAGAAAAAGTCTTCAAGAGTCACTCGTGCATGTATTGACCTTTTTCTTCCAAGGACCTGTAAAAACCTAGCACTTGCCTAGAATAAAACATGAGATGATGGAAGAAGAGAGATGATTGGTCTCTCTTCACCCAAAATTTATGAAAAAAAACAACAAGCAATTACTTATAAAACAAATCCAAAGAAAAATGAACAAAGCAAAACCCATTTTATACCTACGGGAGAGCAATGTCCATCTAGACTCACCAACAGTATTTTGATCATAGCTTCTTCGTTCCTTGTCTAATTTGAGTAATTCAAAAGAAAAATGAAAGTAAATTCATAGTTCTATTTCCCTTAGAAACGGGTTTTTCAAATTCTATGTAATGATATTCCAAATCACTCAGTAACAACCTGCATGACAAGGTGTTTTTCGAATTCTGGACTAGACCAACAGTCACGATTTTAGGCTTAACTTTTTCGTTTGATAACGGATTGATATGATTCAAATTGGAGATGAAAGTATAATCATGATAGAAACAGGTTTTGAATCCAATAATAATTGATGGTTCAAATAAGCTAATGAACAGTCTAGGAAACAAAGTTTTAGGAATGTTGATTTCTGATAGGAAGTCAGTAAATATGCATACAATATCGGAATAGAGTGATTCAAATTGAGTTGTAAACTAGATTCATAGGGTAATATACCATTGAAACAAGTTTGCAAGATATGTCCAGTAAGGCATCCGAAAATTGACTGTCCCAGCTCTGTTCCTAAGCTGCCTACTTGACACCCCGTTAGTATTTTGGCCATAAATTTTTCGTTTGATACCCAATCTTAAAAATTCAAATTGTTTTGGAAACTAGATTAAAAGGGATAATTTTCATGTAAATAATTTTTAAAAATAATTCCATTTGGTCTCTCAAAAATGGACTGTCCCGACTGTGTTTCAATAAAAGTTTCAAGCCAAAATGTCACAAAAAATTTAATAAATGAAATTTGACCCCCAAAAAGTGTCCGGAAGAGGTGTGAATGTTTTTAATGATGTAAATTTAATATAACACACACCCTTACCAAAAATTTCAAGCATTGAGCACCTATATTGACTTACACAGTCTGTTGCAGCCGCAGCTGTAACTCTTAAAAGATGACATAATATTGAAATAAATCCACGGGGACTTCACTTAGTGAACCTGTCACATAGCACGTGCGATCATGGGATATTAAATAATACCCTTAATTTCCATAGATATTGACCCAAACTCTTTTTTTTGAAACCCCCTCCCAATACTTAAAACCTCCTCCCCACCCATTTTATACTTCAATCCTTATAAACCACCCTACCCACCCCCACCTTAAACCCCTCATCCCCCCAATACTTGCAATATATTGGTTTAATTTTTGATAATTTTAAAACCCACAATATGAATTAACGTGATAGGATATTGGTCAACAAGTGAAGCCCCCATGAATAAATCATGTGTATTTTTATGGATGTGCTATATATAAACGAAAACCAAATACATGCCATGATGTGCAATACACACATGTCTCAAACTTATGAATTCTCACCTGCAGTACAGTCACAGCCGGGTGTTGCAGCTCACTGTCACAGCCGGGTGTTGTATCTCACTGTCACAGCTGGGTGTTGTAGGTCACTGTCATAGCTGACAGTCACTACTGGGTGTTGTAGCTAAAAAATTCATGGCAAAATTCAAGCTTGAAAGGTTCCATAATCATTGGCTCATTTTCATGTGGATCCTTCATTCACCTTCCCTAATTACTGTAATTTTGTTTTCAGGAAAGTTTTTTTTTTGTAACAAATAGAGACAAATTAAATTTTGAACATTGAAGAAAAAAATGATTTAAGAATTTTTCTCAAATAGTCAACAATTCCAAAAAATTCTTGAAAACATCTCATACCCATTCCTTATCTTTCTACTTTCTGATCTTCTAGATCGCAACAAGGCGCAGGAAGAGAGCACACTTATTCAAAAAATAAAAAACTTTAAAAAAACAAAAGCATGGTTTTATTCCAATATTCTATCCTACCCTATTATACTTGGAAATATAAAAATTGTTCAAGTGTATGCATATTTACAATGGAGCCACTTTCGAAGAAGTGACTCAAACAGTCTCATACTCCCAAAAGAAAAATATAACTTTATGAATGTTAGGATATGAGAGATCAACTTCCCTTGAAATGATGGTGCCAAGAATTGGTGAATTACGAAATGATGCTGCAGACCAATGACATATTGAAACCAAGCTTCAATATAGTCTTTGTTCCCTTAATTGCTCATGGATGTTACACCATGAAGATACTTAGTAACTAATCTTCCTCAATGCATAAGATATTCATATCTATTGATATAAATGATGCTTTAATTTTTGGTTCCAATGTTCGTTCGTCATCAAATGTTACGTGTGGCATGTTGATCTTGTTTTCTTGATTATGAGGACTAGAAGAAACTCCATCTGCAAATATTGGATTTAGAACATGTTTAGGCCTCTTATGGATTTGTTGCAATAACACACAGTCGTTTTGTAGTGGTGTAGGTGAGGTAGAACAAGAGGGAAGTGTAGGAACATTTTGCAGTTCAGCACTGTAAGCATATTGTACTGCTTTATTATGGTTAGGGTGGATGGTGGATTGGACAAGAAATTGTAGTGGATACCAAGGATTTTGATGAGAAAATAGATGTGGCTGATGTAGAGGATTGATTTGTGAGGTTGATATTGAAGGACCAAGTTGTGTTGCAGCATGAGGGAGAGTGGCCATGTGATCATAAGATACGCCATTCCAACCTTGTGGATAAGGTAGGTAAGAGTTAAATTGAGGCTACGAGAACTGCCATGGTGGAAGAGTATTCAATGATTGAGTATGAGAGTAAGGAAATGGAGAGATAGAATTTTGAACCATACATGTAGGCCACGATTTCCATGATTATTGCAATGAGTTGGCTGCGACTTATAGATCTCTTTGATATGTTTCTTTCATCCTTGGTAAGGAGGGACAATGATCCGTGGAATGATTCAAGTCACATATGCAAAAAATTGTGGGACTATCCAAAGGACAATCCATTGCAAGATGTTTCTTCTGACACCGAGGGAAAACTATTTCTTCAAATTCCTCATGATTTTCCTTAACCTGCAAAACAACCAATTCCGAATTTAGTGAATCATTGATATCAGCATTAGAATTTTTAAATACATTATTGATTTCAGCTCATAAAACTCTTGTTTTTGCAGCAGATTTCAAAAATAAAGATACAAATTCCTTAGAATTCTTACCGGTCTTGAAGTTTCCTCTTGAATACCTTCTACATAACTCACAAGTATCATCATATGCTAACTGAAATACATTACCTGTTCCCATCAGATTTAGTATTTCTAAATATTCAGCTTGGATTCCCTTGAGTAGAAGTGTTTTTAAGGTCTCCTTCCCCAGTTTCCTTTGTTTGGATCTTTGGAGGCTATGTTGAAAGTGCTCTATGTATTCCTCCAGACTCTCCTCTTATCCTTGTTTCATTTCAAAAATTTCTTCATTGACCCTGTAATAATCTTGGTTCCTTTTCAAGAATACATGTTTCATGTCTTCCCAAGTTTGTATACAATTCCCACCGAGGCTCATGAACCATCGGAGGGCTGTTCCTTTTAGAGTAAGGAGAAACACATTCAACTTTTTATCATTATCACAATAACCATATCCTATACAAAGTACTTCGAATTGAAATAAAAATACATCAAGGTCTTCATTTTCCAAACCGTGAAAATTTGGTAGAACATGTGGGGGAATCCCTTTCATTGGTACCACTCCTCTCGAATCTCTGATGGGAAATTCGAAGGTAACAACTTCTCCCAATTTCTTACCTACCATCTCTTCATAGATTCTTCATGTCCTATTCTGAGGCTCCTCCTTCAAATGTTCCTGTCAACTTGTTAGTAGAATGGGTGGTGCTTACAACACCACTAAGGGGAATGATAAGATTTATGCTCCAAAGATTGAAAATGAAATAAAACTGAATGTAAAGATAGAAAATTCACACTCAAAATAAATTCAATAAATGTAAATGTAATCATGCAACCTACATGCCTTACTTTAACAATGCATCTACAAAACAATGTCAGATGTACTTTTGCACCACTGATAACTTCCTTGGCAACGACGCCAAAATGTTGGGCCCACTATATGCCAGTTAATTAAAAATTAACATGCAGAGTGCTAAACATAAATTGTCAACCCGAGGAATTAATTTATTTCAAAGCTATCGTGCAAGATCTATGCAAGAACAATTTCTACCTGACACTGTTATCTATTGGTATGAACTCTAAACTCTTTGTAAACTAGATCACACCTTCTTAAAAATAAATAAAACCCTAATCCTATTCATAAAATCACACTGTATGCCTAATCATACTTCAAACATGGAAATAAAAATCAACTCTTTTACAAAGCAAGATCTAACTACATAAACCTGGAAGAAATTCTATGTTGGCCAACGATTTATTAAGATGAATTAATAGGAAAACAACTATGATAAATCTAATGAAAGCATGAACTAAATAATAAAAAAAACTATGATAAATCTAATGAATGAAAGAATGAGCTAACAAATAAACACATATACAAAATAAAACACCTATAATCAACACTACCATCATCTGCTCAGGGAAGAGGGCCCTTCCTCCACTGAGTAGAGCTGGATCTCCACAATGAAAGTCTACAACTACAAAATTAAGAAACTGCCAGCATGTATTATTAGAATGGAATGATTACAATAGATCTGGATCAAATCCTACATCATAACATTGCTTTCTCTCCTCCTCCCTTTCTCAATGAGATTGATTACATATTTATACATTAAATTATCTCATGGAAATGAGGAACTGAATGCCCAACTTGTGATCTATAACAGCTGAAGCACGACCATAATTGCTAACAACTTTGGAACCAGTCGCAATAGTAAATATGGAAAATACCCTCTCGAAGAACCACCTATATATCACAAACCGTGGATTTGTTTGGAAATTTTCTCATGAGTCAGGTAAATGCGGCTGTTATGCACAAAACCCATGTCTTGTATGTTCAAGATTATTTTCAATCGGCTCGTAAATCGAGACGCAAATCAATTTTTTCTTATCTGGCATGCATTTTCGGTTAAGGCTGTAACAACTAGCTGTGAATGTCATGTACGTGAAAAATCACTCCACAAACCATCATTAGTAAAATCATGCATAATAGTCTTCAATTCATCAAAGATTAAGGAAAATAATCATTATTAACCACTTAAAGCATCAATGGGAGTGGTATGGTGTTTTACGCATAGTTACAACAAATTGATGGAAAATGGAATGATAAATGGGCGATAATGGGGAGAAAAGGGATAAAATATATGTCGATAAGTGATGGAAAAATGGACAAATCCATGGCTCAATAGTAACATGAGGAAGATATCTACATTCAAGGTGTGTTTCTTCCCAGGAATAGTGTGTCAAGTTACAAACGAAAAATGATGCATAGATTAATAATAGTGAGATGTGAGACCGAGGGATTAACATATTGTTTAAAATATGGAATCAGACATAAGGATAGAAAATGCAAGTGGGATTAATGAAATGAATTTACAACTTAATCAAAAAATGGGTGAGAGTCCCCTTTAAGAAATGGCCAGCATAAATATTAGGGGGAATAATGAGTCATCATCACAATGTCATGTTCACTACTAAGGGACTCTCGAATCCTGAAAGTACAACATCATGAACATCAACGAAATATAGGATATAATATAGGATGCTCATAGGATAGGCAGGATCTATTGTGGAAAAATTATGGATTCATCTAGTAGAAGGTTGAAAATCAAGTTTCCACAAGAAAACCCTAAGGTATTTCAAAACAACAAGATATGGTGAAAAATACAATGAATGGTATCACCTATTCCTAAATGCCAGTTAAGAAACATGATACCTGTAAAATTTGTTACCACCATCAAAATAATAGTTTCCCTTAAATATGTGAAAAGTACTCCACAAAAAACTGAAAACAAAAACCAATTAGTTCGATTGCATTTAAGTGAAAAATGAACTACATAAAAGTGGGGTTTGGTAAAAAAATATAAAAAAAAATAGGATAAAAAAATCATTTTAGCATTCATTTTGAAGATTTGAAAAACTTGGTGAGGTTTTGGTGAAACCAACCTCAATATTCCGTGGTGGATCGCATGAGCTAGGATTAGTAATTTTCGGTGTCAGCAGTTCTAGATAGAAGCTCTTGATCTACTCTTTAATTTCATTCCTTTTTAGTTAATTTTTATTCCATTTTTTGAGCTTTTAGGGAATCCCTAATTGTTCGCATAGGTGTACATGGGTTTCAATGGTGTGGGTTGCATATATGCGACTATATCCAAAGACACCTATGTACATGTCCACAAGTCTTCTTTTAAAGAAGGGAGCTAAAATTATGATTTTTTTCATAGGATGGTGATTGAATGGCACAAGAGGGAGAATAAGCCTAGTGGATAACTTGGTCCTAGAGGACGCTGGGGCCATTGAAGCACTCTACTTATGCATATTCAATATTTTTTTTGAATGTAATAACACACATGATCAATTATTGGAACCTGAAGGAAGAAGCCTTTATCTTAGATGGGAAACCTCTAAAAATATATCTTGAGGACATGTATTTCCTTACCAATACCCCCCACTGAGGTGAAATGCCGAGATTTAAGGCTCGAGGTGTAGGGGGAATGATGATATAAGAATGCATAACTATGTATTACGTCGTTGATAGACAAAAGGTGGGATCATAAATCCCCATACGTGGTATATAGAGCCTAGGGATTAATATTATATTATTTACCTTCGGGTGTATATTAAATAAAATTCAATTCACCAAGCCTTGAGGGTGAACATTTTCTATGCTGTTAGATGTTTAGAGACGACATTTATTTACTAGAGTACCACACTACTATGATGTATCAAATCCTAGATCACATAATTATGAAAAGATAAGACAAGGACTTTTGGTTTCGACAACATACTGAGAAGCTTCTTTACTGAGAGGGTGTTAACCATGAGCGCCATATGTGGAAATAAAGTCACACTCTCTCATCTATCCTACCATGATACAATGGACAAGTATGATGTTACGACTTTGAGGTGGGTGAGTTACCAATCCTTTAAACAATGAATTTTTAGCTTGGTGGGAGTAGCACATCATCGTTATTGATGACTAGCCATATAATTGTCTTGACTTTAGTTGGGACCTAGACATAGTGGTCCCCCAAGAAGAGCACTTGGTGTGATTGGTAAATTATTTTTAACCTTTTTCAAGTTTATATCATTTTTATATTTTGTTTTGTGTAGAAAAAATGCAAGTAATACATGTCACATCATTATAGATATAGGCCCATCCCATCCTTCTAGACTTATTTTATATAGGAAGAGGACTACATGTGATGGGGAAGCTTATGATTCTTTCATGACACTTAAGAATGTCAGGAACAACCTAACAAACCTGACAGATGGTATTCCAAAGATCAAGATCAAGGATCTTCCCGAGGCCATGCAACGACAAATAGCCAAAGTACCTTGAGTTGGGATCCATGTTTTTAGAAGGGTGGATACTATTCTTATGTACTACCATAGGGTTCAAGGTTTAGGTGAACGTTAGGAGAAATTTTATTGTATAGATGAGATCAATGGTGCCCATTTTTGGACATGGTTAGACCCATATTTTGACAGATGTATAATATTTTTATGTTTTGATGGTTTTAAATATCGAAAATATGGTTTATTTGCTATGATTATTTATATTGTTTATGAATGATAATGCATGATATGTACATGATGTTCTTATTTTGTTATAAATGGTACAAATGCCAATCTAGAATGTAATTATCATAGGAATTAGTAATTGTGTTTTGACTTCTTGGTATATGATTATATTTAATATAAATAAATTGTTTCTCAAGAAAACATTCACAGAAAAAATGATGAAATAGTGTAGGATCACATATTCAATACTCACCATTCATCTTAGAGATGATCGGCTATGAATCAAGATGAAATTTGAGATATATAATACCATGTAACAATGAATCTCAAAGGAGTTATATTACAACACTATACTCATCCATGTTATTGGTAGCCGAACCTAGACAAGAACATCCCAAAACAACTAATGGACAGGTAGGGGAATAAATCACCTTTTAACCGAATATACACCTAGATTCATGAATTCACCCCCAATTAGTAGAGGAAAGACTTAACTTATGGAAACTAGAACCATCTACAAATCCGAAAAACATCCCTTCTCAAATTTGACAACATAATAAAAAACTACATAAGAGACCCACTCAAAATAAACCTTTAAAAAGGTATAACTATGTACAAGAAAATGCACATGAATTAAGAAGAATACTTTTTTAGGTAGATCCCATTTATAGGATCATCCAACTTATTCCCTCTATAATCAGTTAACTCATAAGCACCTTTCTTCAGAAATTTAGAAACACAATACAAACTGAGCCACATCAATTTAAACTTACCCTCCCTTGACAAATCCTTATCTTGATCATAGAATAAGACAATATCTACCTCTGAGAGCACTCTTATATGGAGATAATTATTGTACTGAATCTTCACCCATTGTTTTGTTCCTCATTCACCATGGAAGCTTCTTGATGTTGTTCATCAAAATGTTACATGTGAACTAATTTCTCTTCCAAAGTTGAAGTATCGGGTAAAATTTTAACAACTAACTTTAAAAAAGGAATCTCACATTCATTCGGTTGGAATTGTTCAACCCCATGGACAAGTTGAAAAGGATAAAATATTGTAGAATTGTTAATGGTCATTTTGTAATACCATAAAGTAGGATATAACATAAGACACCAATTTGACCTACTTGTTTTTACTATTCTCTGAAGCATGGTCTTCAAGGTCTTGTTTATGACTTCAACTTGGTCATTATCCTAGGGGTCAAAATGTGAAGAATGTTCTTTTTTACACCCCAACATAGTGGTCAATTTTTTCATCATATGTTTTTGGAAATGTTGACCATGGTTAGTGATAAGTTCACATGGAAAAACAAATCGCGTAATGATATGGTTGAGCAAAAATAAGCGGCAATTTGTTTTTCATTGTAGAAATTAGGAATGGCCTCCCATTTGATAAAACAGTTGAAGACCATTATGATATACTAGTGCCCCCCAACTGAGGTTGGGATACAAGTCATCTAATAAACCCCCCATTTGGTGAAGGGACGTACAATGATTATAGGAAACAAAAAAGTAGGGTACACAGGCATCTTCTTAGTAAAAATACGACAAGCATAAATCTTTTTAACCTCTTCAGCACAATCTTTAAATATTATTAGAAAAAAGTATTCGATGCACAAATTATTTTGGGAAGTTGTAATACCAGAAAGGTGACCTCCATAGGATCTATTGCAAGATTCATTTAAAAATGGCTCAAGTTCCTCATGAGTGAAAAAATATGGGATAATTCTTTGCATTATGATGGAGGCGTCTTCACTCATCCTGTGAAAAAATATGAGAACACTTCAAAGATTGAAGGTATATCAAAATATATCCATACCAAGGGTCTAATGAAGAAATGATAAATATATACTCACGAGGGAATGATTCATATTCATTATTATCACATTATTCACTAGGAAAATCCAAAATAAGTTTAGAAAAAGCCAAAGATATACTTGACTTAGTAGACTGAAACTCGAAGTCAAAATCTTGTAAAATCATAATCCTTTTATTAAATTTTCCTCTAATTATTTGTTGGGTCAAAATATATTGAAATGGATTGAGATCTAGAAACAAAATGGTATTACACAACAATATATATTGTTAAGGTCTCTGGAATGCAAAAATAATCGCTACAATTAACTTCTCAATGTAGAATTTTTTTATTTTAGGGCCATCCAAAATGCAGATGAGATAGGAAATGACATGTTATTGAAATCTGTCATCTTCTTGACTAAAAATACACTAATAGTGGAATTGTATGAGGCTAGATGTGGGCTAGATACAACAAAAATTATTTTGTGTAATTTGGAGGAGTGAGAATAAGGGTTATCATAAGGGATTTCTTAATAGTGTCAAAATAAGATTCGGAAGTTTCATCCCATATAAGTAGGACCCCTTCCTTAAGTAACTGCATGAAGCCTTTCATGATCTCTCTTGAAGAAAAATTCATTTGTATGGAATGAAGAAGTTACCTTGGTGTTCTCACTTTGAAAGTATGTCATGTCTCCTACATCGGTATTAACAACACATGACTTTGGTAAAACATTCATAGTTGAATGTGATGCATGAGAACAAGGAATTGGAGAAATGTTGATGAAAGAAGTGAGGCCATTGGATTTTGAAGCTAAACAATTCAAAGGAAATGACATGGTGAAATATACATAAGAAAAAGAAATGGAATAAATTTTGCATGCGGTAAAGAAATGGTGACAATATCTCATTGGGAGACACTTTAAAGTCAAGACAGGCCATGAAAATCAAAAGTATGTTTTGGAAAAGGAGTGTCATAAGAAGAGAAACAAAAATAGGTATAAAAAATGAAAGGGTTTTATTTTTAAATAATCTACAAAAAAGGGAAGGAAAATGTGGTAGTAGATTCCCTTTCCAGAATATAAGAATCCTCCAACTTATATTCCATCACATATTCCATTATTGCGTGTTTAGAACAAGATCATCATAAATGGGAAGAAGATAATAATACTCGATAGAAAATACAATGTCTAAAAAGGGGAATATATCTATGGAACATTGAGAATGGAAGAGAGATATTTTTTTCTACAAGGGTAGAATATTTTTATGCCTTCAATCAAAGTTGAAATAAAAAATATTAAGGGAGTACCATAACTCTCGAATGGAAAGACATCCAAGATTTCTTAAAACTTATCAAAGGATCAAAAAATGTGTTTTTCGAAGGAATGAAGAAAGATATTCAAGAAATTATAAGACAATACTAGGTGTGTCAAACAAATAAAATTGAGATAGTTAAGACTCTAGCGTTAATTCGATTTTACACATATTGAATCAAAGATTGAAGGATATATAAATGGAATTTATTACAAGGTTACCAATATCACAAGGTAAGGATGTATTTTTGTGGTTGTGGATAGGCTCACAAATATGTAAATTTTTGTGGAATTCAAAGTACTTATATTGCAAGTCAAGTGGTCGAAGTGTTCTGAAAGGAAATTTATAGATTTCATGGATTCCCTAAAGTAATTATTAGTGATATATATCCAAAATTCATAAGAAATTTTTAGAAAGAGTTATGGAAGATAATGGGTACATAGTTGGTTATGAGTTTAGCATATGACACACACAAAAATGGACAAACATGAATTGTTAAAAAATGTTTGGAAGGTCATCTGCGTTACTTTTCTTCAAAGATGATTGTTAACAGATGTTTGGAAGGTCATCTCTATGACCACCTGTCACATAACTACAAAGATGATTCCATTTTAATTTATTTATGGTTATCCAATTCCTAGTATCACATAATTTTTGTAGGATCATTCCAAAGTACAGGTAATGTATACACATATGAAAAAGACTAAGGAAACTTTGTAAATACTCAAATAAACCTTCATATGGCCCATAATAGGATGAAGCAACATGTATATCAACAAAAAAGTGAAAGAAAATTTGAGGAGGGTGATTGGGTATATTTGAGATTACAAACTTATAGGAAATATGCTCTCAAATAAAAGAAGAATAAAAGTAATCTCCAAAATTTTACAGACCCTACAATATTATTCACAATATTGGAGAAGTGGCCTACAAGTTCGATTTTCCTTCATCCTACATTCATAAGTTTTTTGATGTATCTTGCTTGAATTTTTTTTTGGCACATATTATACCAGTGCGAAGATAACTACTAGAATTATATGAAGAAAGGAAGTTGATTATGAAAATAGAAAAATTTAGTGATGGGAGTTCACATTCTCTTTGGGATGTAACCATTATAGAGTACTTAACCAAGTGGAAGAATAATTCACAAAAATAAGCAACATGGAAAAATGAGAATATAATGAAGAAACACCCTCAATTACAAGATTTGAGGGAAAATATTTATTAAGAGTTGTTACAGAGAGAAACTTCCTATGGCTTGGGGTGTACCGCAACAGATAGATAAACCGCAAAAATAAATCATTTTCCATATGCAAGAGAAACCAAATATCTAACACTAAGGGATCATGGGTCGTACCTCTGGATGGTTGAAGTAGATCCCCGTTGAGTTTTTTCCAATCCCGCTTGCTTTAGCAATTCACTCTCAACAACAAGAAACAAGAAAAGCATGATATATAATATGGTGTTAGATATACTCTAGCATATATATTCATCAATGTATAAACAACTAAGCATAACCATGGATTCAATGTTCATTCAATTGCACATTAAATGGACAGGAAAAGATATTTCTATTAATAAATAAGAGATTACACAAGTGACAACCTTTGTCGGCGAACCGGAGAAACTGAGTCCTCCACCTGGGCCTCCACCACCTCAATCCTCCATGTCTCGATAGCAAGATCACAAGAAAATGAAATATTTGAAGAACACAAATTGCTCCAAAGGGACAAAGGGATGCAAACTCAAGTATAAGCAAGCTACGACAACAATGGACTATAGTTTCCTTTCTCTTCAACTCCTCCTCTTCAATGTATCCAAGGGGATCCTTATATAGTACTCCAAAGGGGTAATGGATGGTAAAATCCGTGTGATCTCGAGGAATATGGAAGGCCAAAAGTCAAGTGGTTCGAACACACATTAAGGAAAACTCCAAAAATATTTGGACTTATTCACACATCCTGATGCACGTGGGTTTGAGGTAAATATCCGCATATATACATGAATATGGGATTAAAAGTTGTGTACAGAAATAAACAGGTGTTTTAAGGGATCAACTTGGAAACATCAAAGTATAATATTGGTCCATGGGGTCCAAAGAGTCTACATAGGGACAAGGAATGCCATGAATATGTGATCAACCATGTGTGGTAAAATAAGTTGTAATAGATGCCCCCTAATGTGTGAGGTCAGAGGGGTAACATGATGGAAGAAATACATTATAAATCCATCCTAGAAGTGGAGTGATGAAGAACCAGGTGGAAGAACCAACCATCCATCAATATAGTACAATAATCAATCTCTTCATATGACTACAAATACATATAGTTGTCCCAAATACATAAGAGTACAATGGCCATGAATAGGCATGATATAGAAAATGTGACATGTGTGGTCGTCACCACATACAATAGATAATAGATCAGAATCTCCATGATGAAGATATACAATGGATCAAGATCTCCATAATGGCTGAAGATATCTGACGTATACTGGAATCAAATCATGAGAGCTGAAATCTCATGAACACTGGCACAATCAAGGAGGTAGCATATGTGTAATGCAACCAATCTAGAAAGTATTCTACACAAACCTCTATGAATACATGTCCTACTATGTGAATAGAGGTGTCAAGGTCGAACATAGTATTCCATCATTTGATTACCATTCATTGATGTATATCGTTAACAGAAGTGAGATCACCCACCAATAATGAAAATGGGAATCAAGGTACTAAAGTGCAATCTAACAAGTGTGAATAGATGTGTTGAGGTTGAACACTTGGAAGAATCCATCGATCAGGGGACATTGATGTATTCCCAAAACTGTCGATGGCGAGAGAACCTACCACTTATGATTGTAAGTCTCAAGGCATTCAAATGACTCTAGAATCCTATCCCAGAATAAATGATATGAAGTCGATGGGATGGAATCCGCTGGAAGGAGGGCATTAAGGAATCCCCCATCAATCAACACGAGGTACTCAGTAAGGATGTATAATGCGAAAGGACTCAAACAATATGTGAATGAACTAGTAACAGTACCGGGAATGGCTCACATGCAAAGTCAAGACAACTGAGGAATGATTGACTCAGGTTTCAACTTCCTTCGAACAAGAGAATAAAGGAAAATGGTGACTGAATATAAGTAGCATGGACTTGATATGCAAACTAGGACATCTCTGTGATGCAGGAGGCATAAACAGAGGCTCCATAGGGACTGGAAGCTTAACCAGTCGGTGGAGATAAACTCAAAGTAATGAATATAACTCCTAAAGTCAAACTAATAACCCAACCAATGGATGTGATATACAGTGCTGTGTTTGAAGGCGACATGACTCGACTGCTACCAAAGATAACATCTTTTCCTGTCCAGATTTTTGGTTTTTTGATTTTTTTGGACTTTTTCATATATTTTGAAAAGCTTGAAAAGGAATAAAAGTGCTTTATAGTTGAAAATTTAGGAGGATATGAGTGACAAGGGTCAAACAAGCTAGTTCCAAGCAAAGAAACATACCTATGCTCAATGCAAGGAAACATGTGCAGGATAACGACACTCGGGGGAAGGTCCCCTCCCAGTAAAAAATGGGGGATCAAGCTGCAAAAGATATGTAAAAAGGATATACTTGGATAGACATGAGACAAGATCGGGCTATATGGTTGATAATCAAAGTTAGGGAAGCTGATATAAGGCTCAATAAGGAAAGAAAAACTCATGATAATGCAATTACAACTTGACATATACAAGGGAGTCTGGGGGGAAAGGCTAGCATAAAGTTCCATAGGAGTATGAAGCTCTTGCTCAAATTCATGGTGGTACTAAAAGGGACTCCTGGAACTAAGAGAGGACTCACATCATGGGTACCAAATGCAAAAGGGAGCTAACTAGGACACCCATGTATAGGAAAGCTCTACCATTCACATAGTACCACTTCTAATAGCAGCATGAAGGTTTTGTGATACCATGGAATGGGTTCGTACCTAAGGTTAAAATGAAATGGTTATAAAGTCATGAAAAATGCATAAGGATATGAAATCCTAACCTATATGCTAGTTCAAATGTAATACCTATGATAAGAATGAATGGGTTGAAACCTCCGAGAGAGTGTACAAAAAATGGACCCTACATGACAACCATATTAGTCCAAAACAAACCAAAATAGTCAATAAAGAATCCAAACTATAGTATATAGGGAGGAATGATCATGACAACTGCACCCAAAGGAAACAATGCGGTGAACGATGAGGCATAAAAAGGAAAGTAAGGTGTAGACCCAACGTTCATGCATCCACTACCACCCTGTGAGGATGACCACGGGTGTAAAGATTGAGAGAAGGGAGTCAACATCCACCAAAAATGGAGTATAGGGTGGAATGTGACCATTCCCAAATCTATGAGCATGGTAAGGGGTTATGATGCCCCCAATTCTGACACCAGGGTCTGTACTAGGACCAAGGACGGGTGATAGGATACCATGCATGTCGAAAATAAAAGGACCCAAACTCAATAGAGCATAAATATACTCAAGTAACTGTGATCCCAAAGGCCAACTAGTGCAAAAAGAGCACACTCCTAAGAAAATCTACAGCCAAAATACAAACAAACCAAGGGGAGGATATGTGAGCTCCCGAATGCAGTAGGTATGTCCCACCTAGAAGAGGCTCAAAATTCCCATACACTACAAGAGGAGGTATGTAACCAATTATAGTGGCCCTCAGCTTCAACGCATAAAGCAACTATGCTGTACGAACTCCACCTCGCCAGGACATATACAGAATAACCCCTGCAAGTACCCCCTGTGATACATAGGTAAGGAAACTAAGGTCACCCCAATATAACCAATGCTCAGGTAGATAGTCATAGGCGTGATCGATCATATGGGCAGGGTAGAAAAGCCTGAAACTATCGAAATAGCCCCTAGATATGAATACAATCTTGGAAATATCTCATGTGCTCACAAAACGTAATCAAGGGTCATCCTAATCAAAATCGTGGGCACTACC
Organism: Pseudotsuga menziesii; assembly: GCA_001517045.1. Taxonomy (NCBI): domain Eukaryota; kingdom Viridiplantae; phylum Streptophyta; class Pinopsida; order Pinales; family Pinaceae; genus Pseudotsuga; species Pseudotsuga menziesii. The sequence continues at coordinate 377,329 of LPNX010149935.1, forward strand.
TCATGATTAACTCTCATGTAAGTGGAGCATCCTGAGAAACACTAATTATACCAAGGGTTTCACTCTCTCACCTGGACATACACCTATTTTTTTTTTTAGTGGTCTTGGAGAACTGACTCACAATGAACTATTCCAAAACCCTAAAAGCTATTCTTGTTGATGCACCCTAGACAATAAAAGAGTGTAATTCATTTTATTATGCATTGATTTTAATTGGTTGTATTACTCAAAGGGTAAATGGACGTGAAAATAATAAATTTATGACACAACAAGAAGTAAAATGCACACCTAACAAGCAATGCAAATGCAAAGTGTAGAATGAAAAATAGGGTATGCTACTACGTGAAGTGCAATATTTTTCCTTCAAATGTATATGCAATCATTCCTATATGAAAACCTAAACACAACTCTCATCCAAGCAATCCAATGCAAGTACCTTCTTAAATCCATATGTAAGATGCAAGTAAGAATGCAACTGTTTTGTATTTTCAATATAAAAGAATGAAAAATGCAAATAAAAGTCATCTAAAACTCTCAGTCTCTACGGACAACATAAAACACAAGCCCAGCAAGACACCAAGACAAAAAGAGTAATGCACTAATGGAAAAACAAAAAGGATAGATGAATAAAAATACTTTTAAAGAAAAATCCATGAAAAAATGGTCTCTGGTCACAAAACAAGCATCCAACAGACAACATCAGAGCCCAGGACGACCCAACCACACTCACAACCCACCCAACAACTTCCCACAACATCAAACTCAACCTAAAGGGAGGATGTATGTTATTTTTTAAAGAATAGGTGCATATGTATGTGGATTTTGGCCAAAAAGTTGCATGTATACACACATTTTGGCCAAAAACCTACATGTATAAGCGACTTTTGGCCAAAAACCTGCATATACTGAGAATGCAGTAGTAAAAAGAAGGCCAAGGGTCAAAACAATAAAGGGGAGTGTCAATGGATGAACATACTATAAAATGTGACACATAAATGGGGAGAAGTAGAGAGCAAGTCAATAATATCAAGCACATTGTGCCCCCAAACCCCAAAGAAAAATAAGGAACGTCTGTAGTACAGTCGCCAATTCTGTTATGGAGAGAAACTTGCTATGGCTTGGGGTGTACCAAAACATACAGATAAACAGCAGAAATCAATCCTTTCCCATATGCAAGAGAAACCAAATATCTAACACTAATAGATCATGGGTCATACCTTATTATGGATGGTTGAAGTAGATCCCCATTGAGTTTTTTCCAATCCCTCTTGCTTTAGCAATTCACTCTCAACAACCATAAACAAGACAAGCATGCTATATAATATGGTGTTATATCTACTCTAACATATATATTCATCAATGTATAAACAATTAAACATATCCATGGATTGAATATTCATTCAATTGCACATTAAATGGATAGGAAAAGATATTTCTATTAATCAAATCAGAGATTACACAAGTGACAACCTTGGTCATCACGTCTGCGAACCAGAGAAAATGAGTCCTCCACCTGGGCATCCACCATCTCAATCCTCCATCTATCGATAGAAATATCACAAGAAAAGGCAACCTTGGGAAGAAAATAAAGTTCTCCAAAGGGACAAAAGGATGCAGACTCAAGGATAAGCAAGCTACAACAACAATGGACTATAGTTTCCTTGCTCTTAAATTCCTCCTCTTCAATGTATCCAAGGGATTCCTTATATAGCACTACAAAGGGGTAATGGAGGGTCAATTCTGAGCGATCTTGAGGCATATGGAAGGCCAAGAGTCAAGTGGTTCGGACATACATCAAGGAAAACTCCAAAAATATTTGGACTTATGCACACATCTCGATGTACACGGGTTTGAGGTAAATATCAACGTATATACGCAAATATGGGATTAAAAGTCGCGTACAGCAATAAATAGGTGTTTTAAGGGATGGACTTGGGAACATAAAAGTATAATACTGGTCCATGGGGTCCAAAGAGTCTGCAGAGGGACAGGGAAGGCCTTGCATATGTGATCAACCATGTGTGGTAAAATCAATTGTAACAAGAGTGGTGATTTAGATCTTGGAAGATGAGACCTGGAAGGCTTGCCTTCCAAGAGAGGAGGAGAAGAGATAGCCTTGGAGCTAAAGTGGATAATGGATCAATTTTGAGAAAGAAACAACAATGATATATAGGCCATGAATAGCCTAAATAGAGAAATGTAGAGTCAATAGGCCACATGAAGGGGTGAGGTCAAACCGATATCTTTGAGCCTCACCCCTTAAACTATACTAATAAAGGAACCTATAACCAATAACCCAATAATAACTCAATAGAATAAGGGAAAGGTAGGATGCCAAAAATAATAGCTTTCTTTATTTAGAAGGAATAAATCCTTTATATAATATTATTACAATGTGCCTTGAATCCATACCATGGAACAAAACTATGGGATACCAAATACCATGGATGGGTGTATTCTAAACTATAGGTTGCATAGAATATTTCTAAACCCATGGATGGGAAAAGGTGGCCTCTCATTTAATGCTTTCATGATGATTGCGAGATCGTGGTCTCTCCATTGAATGATTTTATGGCTTATACATATGAATTTAGACCATAAGTCAGCTAAAATTCAAATCAAGGAGGGATATATTAAATCCTAACAATCATTTTTTATTGTTATATTAGTTATGATTAGGTCCACAAAATATTTGGTTACATAGTGACCATTTCAACTCCTATTTATAATAAAGGATATTCATTTGTATAAAAATATAATATTGTCTTGTGTATTTTGTACATTGTATATGTAGGTTTTCCCCTCAAAGAGGATTCTTATTCATCTCCTTTACTCATTATTAAGGCGTGTGTTTCCCCTAGGAAAAGATAGGAAGAATTTTGCTTAGAAATATGAATATTTCAGTCTCACGATAGAGGAAGATGCGATGAGAGGAGTCAGCGATGAAAGAGTTCTTGACAAGAGGAAAAGCTATGCCGAGAGCCATCGGCAATGAAATATTCCACGACAGAAGAGGAGTTGCGACAAGAGAAACCGTGAAGGAAGGAACAACGATAGAAGAATAGTACAACAATTCAAAGGGACAATTCAAGTGTTCATGGGCAAGAAGTCACTTATAATAAATCATGCTTGGGTAACAAAGCATATTTTTTTAATTTTTGGGAAGATAGTGCCTATTTTCATTTGTAACTAAATGTACAAGAATAGGAACGATAGCTTGTTGGAAAATATATTAGATTCAATTGATTATGACATGTAAGAGATTATAAAAGGGAGAACTCACACAACAGGATTTGAACCTGAATTCTGACGTTAGAATCCGACGTCATCTGACATTTCACATGGATGTGTCGGACAATAATCAATCATCAGCATGCCGATAACAAAATATTTATAGAGCCGTCGAATATCCAACTCTCGTGAGTCATATTTCTGACCGTGGTAGTGTCGAGGAATCGACACTACCAAGGTCAGATCTTTGACGTCTGTGAAAGGAAAAATGGCGGTTATTTGACACTGACGCATCGGATATCCGACGGGAGGTATAGATTTTTTTATAAAAAAATAATTAAGGTTTACATGATTTTAAATGTTTTAGTAAAAATATAATAAAAATATCGTAATGAAAATTTATATAATATAAAATAACATATAATAAAAATAAAATACATATAATATATAATAATATATAATAAAAAATGACTCGTTTTCATTTTGGACAGTTTAGTTCAATTTGGAGGTTTTTGTGAATTTGGGAGTAGGTCTAGTAGACATGGAAGACAACTCTGTTGAACCATGGCAGCAAGAGCTCAACATCTTATCCTCACCGAAAATTACCGGTATACCGTCCCCAGACACAGTGCAGAACACGCTGGAAAATTTGACAACTGGAACCGAGAGCAGGGTTCTGGTTTCTCTGCTAGATGAAGAGATGCTGGGTGTGTTCACAGCATGGCCATTGAACTCGGACTTAGGAGGATGCCTATACTCATTATTGCACTCCACACAACCGAGCACAACTACAGCAACCTACTTCATCGAACTTCCCTAGGAAGAACCACAAGGAACCCTAAACAGGGAAATCGATCCTTTAGTGTCATAGGGAGCATGCACAGAAGAAGCCACCGAACAATTGGACAGAATCTCGGAAGACGAAGGCACCCAAATCACCTCTAGGAAATGAAAGAATCAGTGTTTAAATCCCTCTAGAAGATATTTTAACCTAATTTGTGGAGTCGAGTGCACCATGGAAGAAGCACTGGAGATGGACGGCTTAGCCCTAGTCGAGAAAATTAGAGGAAGAAACCCCACCCTGGGGAAAATGAAGGAATGGGCCAGGACAAATTGGACAGGGATTCAAGGTGAAGGCACAGTTATTACTTCGCTTGCAAAGGGATGGTTAGGATTCCGGTTAAGATTCAGAGAGGATGTAGACTTCATACGCATTAGAGTCTGGACATATCGAAAAACCCCATTTCAACTAAAGTAGTGGGCCCCCTTGTTCGATGTGGAAACAGAGCGACTGGATACAATACCAGTCTAGGTTCACCTTCCAGGACTACCATGGGAATTCTGGAACCCAAGAGTGCTTAGTGACATTAGGAAAGTGATGGGGACTTTCATTAAATCAAACCTCTCATTTCAGTAGATAGAAATAAAAAAGGTAGCTAGGATCCTAGTCTCTTTGAACATCAGAACTAGTCTTTCGGAAGCCTTTAATTTTGTATGGAAAAACAAGAAAAAAAGATAGCTGTTGGAATATTAAGGGCTCCTATTTCGATGCCACAAATGTCATGAAACAAGACAGTTGGAAAGAAACTACCCAAAATTTGTTCCCTCAACAACCAAAAGAAGGAAGTGGGTTAGGCAAATAGAGGCCCCGAGCTCCAAAGAAACTGATCCGAACACAGCTTCAGACGAAAATCCTCTCAGGTCAGAGGGCACAGAACAACCATTGGATTAACCGAAAATAGCAGAAGCAGTAGCAACATAAGGGCCTCCTCAATAAATGGAACAACATCCGATCGCGTCTTCCCCACCGGGTATGAAAACTTCTTCCCTTAGCAATCATCTGAATGATTTATCTTTGAATGAGGAAAAATATTTGCCTGCCCCTATCAAAAACAGTACCCCTCCCCGAAAAAACGACACCTCCTCCCCTGTATTCAAAAGTACCTCTAATTCAAACCAGGAAGCCTCCCCTTCCACCATAAAAAAATGACTCGCCCACTCAGTCCTCCTCTATCCATTTCCACCTTCGTTCAAGGGACGTTCCAATCCCTCAAAAACCAAAAAGCCCTACAAAAGGACTAGGGGTAAATCCCAGGATCACATCCAAAGGGAAAGGGAGAGGAAGACCATCTCACCTCTCTACGGCCCAGAGCATGGCGCTTAGGGATCAGGCAAGTGGCAGACAAACAACCATTTTCGGGGTGCTTAGAGCAGTACAAACCCTAGATGGGGTGCCCAAATGAAATTTGTCTCCCTAAACTGCAGGGGTCTGGCAAGCACTTGGAAAAATATTTCCCTAAAAAGGATGATGGAGGTTCTATCACCATAAGTCATCCTTCTACAAGAAACAATGGGTTCAAAGCTGGAAGTTGAAACTAGTTTAACATCACTTCTTCTGCAATACTCTTTCACAACGTAAAGTGCCATCGACCACTCTGGAGGTCTAGCAATTGGATGGAAGAAAACAAGCATTCAGTGCACAAACTCAGGAGGTGCATGCTTATATCTAAATCAAAGTCATTTTTTTCAAATTTCTTTGGGCCTAGGAACTGGAACCAACAACTATGTAGAACTCATGACATTGAAATTACTTCTCTGTTTTTCCAATTAAATAAATTACAGATAGTTACAAGTATATGGTGACTCAATGGTGGTTATAAACTGGATGAATAAGATACATAAATGTAGAACTGCTTCTCTAGATGCATTATTTGAAGAGACAACCCATTCTCTCTCATTCTTTGAATCAATCTCTTTCACTCATGTTTACAAGGAGCGAAATAAGGAGGCAGACAGGCTCTCAAAGAAGGGTCTGACATTGCAATTGGGTGAATGGAAAATTTTGGAAACACGGGACTCCAAGGCCATGGAATATCCGCACAGGTCTTTTATAAATCCATCACTCTAAAACTTTTTGTAAATTTGAAATATATTTTTGAAAGCATAGCACAAAATAAGTCTTCATGCACAAAAAGGAAACAATTTCTTAGTTGAACAGTCCATGTACAGTTCGATGATTGGAACAGTTTTTGGTAATTCTTAATTATAAAAAAAATTGAGTAATTCTTATTTATAAAAAAAAAATTAATTGCTTTTTTCCTGTGTTTTATGAATGAATGCTTTACTGAATTGTTTACTGATTTTTTTTTTCTGCCATTGACTAAATTAATTTTTTAATGAATGAGTTAATAAATGGTTTTTTCCGCTGTTGAATGATTGAATGTTTTAATGAATGTTTTAAAGAATGATTTAATGAAAGAATTTTTTAACTATTGAGTGAAATAATTTGCATTGTAGATGCATTGTTATTTGCTTTGTGAAATAGTGAAATAAATTGTTATTTGCAAGTATAGGCATTGGGTTTCGGGAGTTGAGAGTGATGTGAGGGGGGGCAGGGGCCATAAGAGCTTCCACCTTCATGTGGTTGGTCCTATTTAGTAGAGAATATTAAATTATTCTCAAAACAGAGAGGATCTCAATGAAGGGTAAGGAAGAATACATTAAAAAACATCTATTTCTGTATTTTTACTGTGTAATTTTCACTATTGCTATTTGACTCCTCCATTGGAACTTGTTACAGATAGCGTTGAGAAACATTTCCATAGTTAAGAGGCAAGAAATGGATTTTTGATTAGATCGATGGCCTTATATACATAGTATTTTTGGTTATCCATGTTTTATCAGGTGATATATTCTTAACAATTAATTTACTTGAATAGTTGAATAGTATTGTAATTTACATTGTAATAGAATTGTATTTATTTAGATTGTTTTTGTTATTTTCATAAACAAACATAAATATATTTGATGGGTCCTAACATGAAACTATTGCAGCAAAACAAAAAATCAAGTATGTTGAATGATGTTTTGAAAGGTAAAGCATAAGAAGACAGTGTGAAGATCTAGAAATCAAGGTATAAATATGTTTTATTTTGTTTGATTGAGCTGTGTATTGGGTATATATGCATGTGTACACACATACATTTAGTTGATGATGATGATTACCATAAATAGAGGCGTAAAACAATCACTAGAGGAAAGAATATAGACTATGTAAACGTTCTACAAGTTCGGCAGGGGACTTTTGACATCCTTGACATTTTTGCATTGTTAGGTTCATCATTAAACCAAAAAGTTTGGAGTTGTTCCAAAACAAGAAAATTCTGCTTTGAAAAATGTATCTATTGAAACAACCTGACAAGTGTTTATGAAGTGCACAGAGGCACTCGAAACACATTCCTGGTGAGAAACAAGGTCACAGGGCTTTAGTATTTCACATTGTGCACCTCTCCACATATTTGGATTTTTTTCTCTAGTTTCTCTTGAAAGATAAATGCTTTCCAAAATGGATTCAAACCCATTTTTCAATTTTCAACCACCCTTACCAAATTGCATCGTTAGCTACAAATATTTTTCCAGATCAATGTTGCAATTTTCATCTTGGGATATATCATTGACGGCTCAGATATACACATATTGGAAATATTAGGGAAAATGTCGGGGAAAATATTAGTAGGCATAAACTTGGACCTGAAAAACTCAGAAAATATCAGCAAGCATAATTTTGGAACTGAAAAACATAGAAAATACCAAAAACATCAAGAACAATAGAAAACTTTAAAGCTCAATAAAGTTTTGGAATTATTGGGAGAAATTGGAGATATTTGCAACATTGTTCTAGATATTGATCTGATGCATCGGCGTGAAATATTTTTCATTGTAGACCTATGTACATTCTTGGGTGTTAGGTTCAATCCCAATAATACCCACTCTCACAAACTAACAAAAACTTTCATTTAAACTCTACTTCTTGAACCAACTTAACTTAGAAACTACACTCCATGATTTCTTTGCTCCTATGTTTTGAGGTGGAATGTTGGATTCCCCAAAAATTTACTTTGAATAACCTTAAAAAAAATTCCATTACATTTTAGGTTATTGGATAACGGTGGTATCACATTGGGATAAAACCTCATGTGGGATGCATGAGAACCTCAAAATCCTCCAACAAATCCATGCAACTAAAAAGTGTAACATTTTTCTTCCTCAATATCTTTTCTACCAAGTGACTTGTCTTCATTTTTCTAGATTTTCATATGATATAGACCGATGGATCTCAAGTGAGTTGAATCCTAAAATTTGAACGTGGGAACCTAAATTCATTCATACTATTTTTTTGTCAATACAAATTGACATTGAGAACTAGACATGACTTAGAGAAGTGATGGACTAAATACTAGCATTGGGATGGAAAACTTGAACTCTAGGATTAAGACTCGGAAAATCAAAACAATAAACAATTGTTGTCACAAGAATTTAGTTGCATATGCATCCATTTATTTAAATATGAGCTCAAAAATTAAAAATATTGGCATGAGTAAAAAATGTCAAAGGAATATCTTTTTGTCAGCTCAATACTAAGTATGTTGCTAGATTTAGGCGTTTTCGGATTCTGCACAAAAGAAATTTAGGTATATGAGAGAAACCTTATATTTAGTATCCATAATCTTCTCCATGACAATCACAGATCTAATATTATTAGTTTAGTTGATTTGTACTTCCATAAAATACAACTAATATTCTTCAGTTTAAATTTGGAGACTGGGTTGGTTCGATGCAATCAATGGATTTTAATATATATGATCAATACTTTTTGAGCCACAAGCCATGAAGATAACCTATGAAATGAAACTTGGTGAGGTATTCTTCATAGGACAAACTTCATTACTTTCAGCAGGTGATGATAGCATGGTCAAGTGATGGGATCTCATAATACAGGTATTGGAGTAATTATGTTTTGTTGATTTTCTTTTGAAATAATTTCTAAATTTTCAACACTGTAGAGCATATTTCCCACTAGTATTCACAGGTCAATTGATTCATTTTTTGTGTTTATACATGAAGAGTTACTAAATATAGAAGGGAATAAAGACTATGTTCGTTGTGGTGCAACAAGTCTATAGAGTGTTGATTTATGGTGTGATTGGGATTTATGGTCATATGCATCTAGCTGGAGTCATTATTTGATTTATTTTACTTTCTTTACAATTTTTCAAATGGATAGGCATACATGTTCATATGACCAAACAATACAACTATGGGACTTGTGCAACTCAAAGACTACCTTGTAATTGAAGGTTTATTTTCCACATAGATGTTTGATTTTTAATAGAAATGATGATTTTTCATTAGCATAAAAAGAAACCATTATATAAGATTTGTTTGGTATATACCTCGCTAGTTTATTTAAGTCTTTTTTTTTCAAAACATTGAGAAAATTGAGCCTTAAATATTTTGATACACACACTTTATATGAAATGTATGCAATGTAGTCATGGAATTCTCTTGGACTATTAGCTTGGACTTCATCCCTTTGAGGCTACTAAACCTTAGTTGTGACTGTGTAAGAACTATCCTAGTGGGTTGTGACCGTGTATCCTAGTGGGATGTGAATGTGTATCCTAGTGGTATGTGATTGTGTAAGACCTGTCCTAGTGATATGTGACCGTGTAAGAACTATCCTAGTGGCTTGTAACTGTGTATCCTAGCAGGCTATGATATCCTAGTGGGTTGTGTCTGTCTTGATCTCTCCTAGTGGGGATATGGACTATGATGTTCTCCCTCAACCTTAATATGAATTGTGGTAACCTCTTATAAGTAGTTCAGGGATGATTTGACCTTACCTCTCTGGAAGTGACTTGTTTGCATCTTATCTTAAGCTGAGTTGTGGTTGTGTTAAGCCCTAAATGAAAAGGGTCTTCACACTTGGTGACTGAGAGATATTAAATGCATCTAAAATAATTGAACTAAATACATTTAGTGTGTCCCTCGATAGTGTCATTTTAGCTCTCAAATTCCACATATCCTAATTGGATGTGTATTTGACTACAACAAATATCACTTGTTGAAAACAAGATAGAATAGGAATTGAACATAGGAGCTACCTTTGGCCAATGGATTGTTGTACCATTAAGCTTCACCCCTTTAAATACTAGGAATCCATAATGGTTTGTTTACAAGGTGTGGATTTCTATCTGAAAAATTCACCTTCAAATAATACCGTGGCTCAGGTTTCCTTTCCATCACCAACCACTTGCCTGTAATACCTTGTTGAAAATTGGACATGCTAGGAATCAAAGCTATGATCCACCCTCGGTTGATAAAATTCTTTACCACTGATGTTATTTCTCTTTTTGTGACGGGAATCCATGTTCGTTGCATATAAAGGTGTGGATCGCTATCTCCAACACTATTGTCCTAAAAAATGTCTTAGAGTGAGATATCATGGTAGTAATGTTTGGGATAAATGGGGAAATGTAGAACCTGAAATAGGGTTAAATGTGAATCATATAAAGAATAAAAAGAGAAAAAAGGGGGAAATTTAAAAAAGTACATGTTGTGAATTATCTCAAACACCATGGACCTCTTATAAGTGATGAATATTCATGAGGGAGTAATAGTTGTAGAGGATACAACTAGGTTGTTAATCATTTGAATATGGGAATGCACTATAAGCAATATATAAGAATTTTTTATTGATCTCTAACAAATGACCACAAAATTAGGTCATCCAGTTTGGATCTTCTTCTGTATACTGTGATGATAAAAATATATATGGAACACATGAAAATATACCTTGAGAGAGAAAAGATTAAAGTCCTTGGTCTTGTTGGTCCTATGGGTAAAAGGGGTTGTTTCCCCACCTTTATGGTACACCTTGGTATTATGGATATGGTGGTAGCCTTACCACCTTGTTATAAGGGTCAACCTCCCTGTTGATTTGGGTCAACCTTCTTGTTGTTTCTTTTGAGTAGGTCATAACCTCCTTGTGGAAACTAAGGGTTGAACAATACCTTCTTACTGCTAGTCATGACCTTGTTGGATTCCCAATTTTGACCCTTGACCTTGCCGCTGCTCATTAGAGAAGTTCGCGACTCTGTTGATGCTCATTGGAGTAGGCTATCACCTTGTTGTTGTTCACTAGATTTATTCATGAACCTAATGCCGTTATAAAGGATGGGAGTGACTTCTTTTTGGGTTTCTACGGATGGGTGTGATCTCCTTATGGACCGCTAAAATAAATTGTGATCTTGTTGGGCTATTTTTTGTGACCTTCTGTGGACTGTATGGAAGGGTATTTCAACCTTATTTAAAATGCTAAGTCTACCTTACCTTTGTCTTTCCTATTGCAACAAGTTGAGTCCATTAAAGAGTGTCTCTACATGTATGGATCAAGGATGCCTTTGTTCATTTGAAGGAGAATCTATCTTGCTTGATTTAGGACTATCCTAAAGGCCTGCCATTTATTGTAGCCTAACCTTTCACCTACTACAATATATCTTTTATCTCTCTCACAAGGTATGCCATCTTATCCTTTGGTGACTTGTGATTTCAATGACAATATGTTACCCTAAAAGTATCTGAGGATAAGGAAGATCCAAACTAGATCTAAACCAACATTGTTATAGTTCATTATCGTTGTTCTTTAGTTGTTAGTTTGTTTTACATGATACTATTTCTATTCTTATTGTTTAGTTTATGTACATTGCAATTGAAAAATTGTATCTCAAGGGCCAACTTTAACATAATGACCATTGGAGTGTCAAAGTTGAAAGAGACAAAAATTATATTTTGAATTTATTACAACAGTATTGTTCTGTATCTAGCTCTTTTTTAGTTTTGTGTTATGCATTAAAATATAAAATTTTAATTTTCTTATATCAAATCCCAACCTAACCCTGAATTTCAACAATTGTCTTAATTAGTTAAATATGTCTTTCTAATGTTCATTAGTGTCCAGGGTGAGATTTACCATGTCTAGGATATTGAAAATACATGGGCATGCTTGCTAAACCTAGGGTCTCACTTTGTTGCCAACAATAGGTTCTATTTCCATGACATAATGAAATTTTTATAGAAGAAAATATGGATATATCATGGAAACCTTCAAGGTAGGATATTCAAGATTGGCTAACTGAGATGGAAATCAAGTTTTCCTCAAAATAAACATAGAACCTACAAGTGAACGTTGAGTGGTGGAAGGAAAGGTATATCTATTCTAATAAACATGAAACTTTATTTGCTAAGTTTTATAACTTGTTGCAATAATGGATTAAAAGACAAGTTATAAAATTTAATGTTAACTTTCCTTCCAATTGACTATATTTATGTTGAGCATGGATTAACACAATCTAATATGTTTTAGAAATTTATAATAACCTTTCTTTGAAAATCAATAAAGCTTCCCCATACTATAATAATTTTCCCTACGATGGCTATTTTGATCGTTATTTGTACACACAAATATAATGTCTTTCCTTGTTGAATTGCAAGCATTGGAAGCTCATCATGTATGTCTTTTATTTTTCATCATATGAAGACTTGAATCATGAAACCTTGGACAAGGACATCATGAACACCTTCTGCATGAGAGTAAGGTATTGCAAGTTTAAACTTAGTATTGTTTTTACTTTTTTTTGGGCTTTATATGAAACAACATTTAAGATAGTTCAGTCAGGGTCAATTCTAACAGCTGTCAAGTTGAGGTCAATTTCCCATAAGTGTGTTTTAATTATTTAGTTAGGACTCATGAATCATATTTATACTGAAAGGTAAAAGGATTTGTTTATTAACTTATATTTATATCAGATCCATGATTTCTTTGTTCTCTAAGCTGTGTTTTAAAATCACTATATTTGATATTCCCAAGGAATAAATAAAAATATACATTTCACTAGTCCTGCAAGGACTCAAGTGTGTTGGATAACGTTTTGTTGTCCATTATTCAAAAACAAAGAAATTTAAGAAAACTATTAAAAGTCTTCCTTACGTATTCTTTAGGATACTCAATTTGTCATCTTGAATTGTCTTACATAAGCGCAAGAGGTAGTATGCTTGTTAGAAATGTTGCTTCTGACTGAAATTTCAACCTTGCTCAGTCAAGTAAATGTTCGAGGAAAGTTACCCTTAACATTTTATTTGTTAATGGAAATGTAATTGTGGACCACAATTTATGAGCCTAACTCACTAGGATAGTAGCATGAAATTTCTATGGAAGTAATTATTTAGGAACAGAATGCACTATCGGTTAGATATACCAAAATATATAATGTTTGCATCCCTTAGATAAAGGGTTTCACTAATTGCATTACATACACTGCAGCCAAATCCTTGGGAGTGACAGACTGCATCAACCCAAAAGAGCACGAGAATCCCACTCAAGAGGTACTGCTACTTTAGATTATGGTTGTATATAATAACTATCTCTCTAACACAATTAGCTCAAGGCTCAGATTATGGTTGTATATAATAGTCATCTCTCTAACACCTATTAGCTACAAATCTCATGGGAAGATAAACACTTTGGCATGTGATAAGAGACACCGTGGATGGCGGTGTGGATTACAGCTTTGAATGCATTGGAAATACAGATATATTGTACCAGGCCTTTTTGGCCACCCATGATGTAAAACACACTTTATACTCTTTTTTCAACTTTATTGTGACTCATACACAAATAATTAGCTATTTAGGAAACTGATAATAGAGAGATCCTGGATATGCAATAAACAAGATTTAGTAGTAAGGTCGGTTAAGGATATGCATAAAAGAAAAAACTTTAAAGCTACATTATGGTTCAAGGGTTTTTACACTATTTTTTCAACTTCAATGTGACTCATACAAAAAGAATTATCTATTTAGGAAACTGATAATAGAGAGATCTTGGATATGCTATAATCAAGCTCCAGTAGTAAGGTATGTTAGGGATATGCATAAAAGTTTAAAGCTGCATTATGGTTCAAGTATTCTCATGGTTAATGTCTTGGAAAACTGGATGTGATTGCAGGCCTGGGACTTGATAGTGTTGTTGGGTTTTGATTCTAGTTAAAGAAGGTTTGGCCTTCTTCCAATGGAGATGTTCATGGGCACGAGGATAGTGGCTAACTTTAACAATACCATATACCTATCTCTCTCTCTCTCAGGTATGTCCATTGTGTTGTTAGTGACTTGTCTCCTAAGAGACAAAGTGTGATTGTATTATAAATCTGAGTATAGAAATTAAGGAATGTCTAAACCACATTGTTTTCTTCTATTTTTCCATTTATAATATTTTTGCATGTGCTTGACTAATTTTGTTCATACATATCCTAGGTAACTGTAATTGATGGATGTACATAATGCTGATATGTAGTAATCTTGGCTTGGTTTGGAGCAAAATGGGTCATAGCATCAACTAAATGGATATTTAGTTTTGACATTGAGGAATCATGCAAAAACGAGTAAACAAAGCTCTGTAATTGGATCACATATCTTGAATCACATAGATTTGGAGAAGGCTCAATTGGGTCTTGGGCATAGCTACAGTAGAGCCAATGTGAAATTCGATGTCAATAGAGTGTATAACATGGTTATACAGGCTATTAGTCTTCTCGAAACCTTGGACAAGGACATCATGAACACCTTCTGCATGAGAGTAAGGTATTGCAAATTGTTTTTACTTTTTTTGGGTTTTTTATGAAACAACATTTAAGATAGTTCAGTCAGGGTCAATTCTAACAACTGTCAAGTTGAGGTCAATTTCCCATAAGTGTCTTTTAATTATTTAGTTAGGACTCATGAATCATATTTATACTGAAAGGTAAAAGGATTTGTTTATTAACTTAGATTTATATCAGATCCATGTTGTCCTAGCATGAGACCTCTTTTCCATCATGAAGGGAGAAAGTGAACTCTTGATCTTGCAATTGGGTGAAGAAAGGAGACACCTTGAAAATCAACAATTAAAGAAAGTAATAATCATAATATAATGACAATACAGATGTGTAATGATTGATGTGTCAATGCATGATTTGAGATATCATAACCTTTGGAAATCATTTTAAGAATGTTGTTTGTGCTATTGTTACATGAATAGGTGATAATTCATTGCATAGAAATTCCAACAAGTGATTTTATATTTGAGTTATTGTGTATAATTCTAGATTCATTTCATACCATTGAGGTTATGCAATGAAGAAATTAAGTGAGGAAATTTCCATTGACTGCTAGATGTTTGATATCTATCTTAGTAGGACATGTTGTAGGTGGATTTATGTGATGATCGAAGTGACAATAAGACCATGAAACGATACAAAATACTATTCCCTACAAATATTCAGTCAACATGAGGGTAGCCTCACAGTTAACTAAAATTCTGATTCTTTGTGGAAGAAAGTTGAAATTTTAGAATTGCAATTTTAGATTTAGGTTTTGCTAATGAATTTTGATGGCTTCTTTGGTTGATTTAGATTTTTGTCAAGAGGACACATCATAGGAATATTATGTGTTGATTCCTACAAGAGACAAAATATATGAGCATGAACTCATAGTTAATCTTTTGGATTTTTTTTTTTAAATCCATCAACATGTGTTGCTTTTCCGACGTGCTTCCGACACTCTGGTAAACACATCCAACGACTGTGTCATGACTCCAATGTTCCACCCATCGGATGAACGATGGTTACAGTTTTGGACCGCATCAGAAGGATGACTCTTCCAGTGTCGGATGGTGTTGGTTATCTAACACTTGTTGGATAAAAATACTGACGACAGAGCAATTCCTCTGACACTTTTGTCTGTCGGATGGCTGACGCTTCAAGGGTCGGAGGACGTCAGATTTTCGACGGTTTATGCAATTTTGATTGGCTCTTTGGAAGCAAATACGGTCGAATATGTGACACAATGGTTTGTCAGATATTCGACCCACATTAGTAGCATGTCTAATATCTGACGTTACGCCACCGATGGAAAAAAAAGTGTATGTGTCGAAAAGGAGACATATAAGTGTCAAATTTCAGATATGCAAGGTGTTGGATTTTGGGTTGAAATTCTATTGTGTCATGCTGTGTGCGGGTTGGTCTCCTCTGGCCCTTGTCCTAGTTGCTGAAGAAGTAGAGTGGTTTGTTCTCATAGTTGTAGAGTTGTAAAGAAGAGAGTCGATTCAGGCTGTGTGCAAATCGATGGTAGAGTGAGGGAGAGGAAAAATTCAGAGATCCAAGACTAGAGAGCATGAGAGGAGAGAAGTTTGTATAAGTTATAAAGAATATATAGAATAGAGTCTACAAGTCAAATGCGTAGACAAAAGGTACTGATATAATTCTCATTCCAGATGAAGAGCACCTTTATGATATTTCCAAGATGGTTTTCCACGTTAAATGTTGCCTCTATGTTTATTTTAAATGTTTCCTCTGTTTTTATGTTAAATGTATTCATATTTTGAATAAGTAGATCTAAATGTGTCACATCCCTTCTGTTTATATGTATATGTCTCACTGGTTATCGAATGAATCTATGATATGACCTTCATGTTGAATGTTGCAAGATGTGTCAACTGGTAAATAACCTCTTAACTTGAATAAATAGAAAAGGAGTAGGAATTATAATCTCTGGATTTGGTCGAGCACTGTAATAAGGTACAAGAAGAGTATAAATACCCACCCAATTGCATAAATGGTTCTTGAAGTTCCCCATAAATATATCTCAGGTGAGACTGCATCTGTGTCGAAAGTGCTGCCGACTGAGGTCTGCTCGATTGGGCCAATATCTCGGTCTTTGTTGATGACCAAATACCTAAACCTGGGTGGAGTGGAGGAAGGAATCCAACAAATGGTTCCATTTCCAAGACTTTGAATTGGTGAGGGATATGTTTTGGTACCCAACAAAACCATTAATTCAAGATTGGTTAGAGTTTAAAATAATAGAGTTTGTGTGGGGAGTGAAGGATCTATGATCCATATTTATGTGAGAACGAAATGAAAGAACAAATATAGAATCATAAACACAGACACATTGCAATGAAAAAAGAGATACAGTAAATGCATATTCTATTAAATGGTGGAAATAGAACAGACTGTAAATACAACAACTATAATTGTGGTAGCTATATATGAGAAAAGATGTGGCTGCTATGCTCGTCCATTCAAGTTGAATACAAAATGAGGCCCAAATGGCTTATTTTTAATAAGCGTGAGGGAGAGAACCCCAAAAGTCCAAAACATAACCCTAAAAGATGAACCGTCATAAAGTTTGTGGCCTCAAAGTGGTTAGTTGAACAATCAATTTCCCGAGGTCATAACTTTTGCATACGATCTCTGATTAGGGTACTCAATATCTCATTGGAAATATCTATCCAAGATTTACATATCTTGAATGAGATAAAATGCATGTTGTTGGAAACATTTTGGCCCCACAAATAGCCCAAAAATGTCATTTAGGGCCTCAAAATGGCCTTGAAAGTTTGGGACCCAAAAAACTGTAGAGAAATAACTAGGAAATTGCCACAATGGACAATTTTTTTGAAATAGGGTAATTGGTGGGTGGCCATTGATATCCATCTAGATGAATCCTTCCCCCTTAGGAAGAAATGGTCTCCATTGCATCACATCTTGAATTGTGTGTTGAGTTGATCTCTTGGTGTGACATTTGCTGAAGTGAAGAGGCAAACTTTCTTTGAAATCCCGAGAGGGATATAATTGATGTATGGATGATATATTTTTGGATGAGCACTTTATATGGGTGGACTGGCACTATAGAGGTACTCAAATGGATGAGGGAACACTGACTTTGTGTTCTTCCCACTTCTGCTAAGTGAAGGGATCCTGTGCAAATGGCGTGGAGGTGAAGATGGATAACTTCCCGATGTGGGATCTTATCTTCCTACCCTGTGAGATTGTTGAAGGTGCAACCATCTCTGGTTTCTGATAGATTTGTCCTCCAAAGTGACAATGACACTGCAAGGTCATGAATCATATACAACATGATGCTTCCACATATATGGTTGTACTAAAAGAACATCAAATCCTTCAAGTTGGGCCAAATCACGCAGTACCTCATCTTTGAAAGGAATGATTCCATATGGTATGAGGCATTGTTGAGTAATGAATATACCTCGTCCTTTACTTATCCAACCGATTTTGTAGCGTTGCAGTTGTGGTTTTGTTATAAGCTCCAATATATTAATGAATTATGTTGAGATCATGTTCTTTTAGATGTCATTGTCAACAAAAAAATGTAGTGGGATTCCCTTCACCTACATCTACAAGTGGAAGAGGCACTCGTCTACCGCTGACTTTTCAGAATCCTCTGGTTGAATCTGTGTGGTAGCGATAGTGACAGTGGGTTCTGCATCAATGATATGCTTCCCATGGTCTATGGCTATGGAGTTGGGTTTTGAATCAGAATTAGGATACAATTTTGAAGCTTTGATCTCATCCACTAATGACTGCTTTGAGCGACATTCATCAGTGTTTTGCCAAGGGATTTTATGAAATTCACACCACTTCCTGGTGTCCTTCTTTGTATTTTCATTTTCCTTATTTTCTTATTGCAAGGACTAGTTGTACTTTCCTTGTCCTATTTTCTGTGGGCCATGGTTTCCCTTACCTTGATTTTGCAGTGGATTCATAGGTCCAAAGTATTGCTTGTTCTTTTGCTGAAATTTCTCCTCGATTTTGACAACATATCGATAGGAAGGTCCAAGCGAAGAGATGACGATGAAGTCCATCTTAGTTTGGATGTACTAATGTAGACCACTGCGATATTTTAGTATCAGGTGTCTCTTCAAATCCTTGATGACCAATTTTGTGTGTAAGATATGAAATTTTTTGGTGTACTCTGACACCATCTACTCCCTTTCTTGACGCAAAATGGTCCTCTTGGTGTACTATTAATCATAGTTTCACACAGGTTAATATTTTTTCTTGACGACATCTATGAAAGAGGCTCAAGTGGGATTTGTCTCAAACATTCCATACTCGTTTGTCTAATTTTGGTACCAATAAGTACACCACCAATTTTGGACATGGGGTACTTCCTTAAGGAGTGCAAAGGTGATCTTTTCCCTATCAGAAACATTATGGGTAGTGAAATACCATTCAAGAACATTCAACCACTTATCTAGGGCATCAAAATTTATTTGACCTTCAAATAAAGGAATATCAAAGTTAAATTTTACCTTGAATGGGGTTTCATCTCCAAAACACTTGCTCGTTGAAGGTGCATTCTCCATTGTCATCATTCGTAGAAGGATATGAGAGAAAATATCCATCATCTCGTTCCTCTGTCACATGAGGTATTCCTTGAGCAACGAATTGATAGGATCTCATGCTCCCTAATATCTCTTTTCTTCTACCATGTGAGTTCATTTGGGGCAGCGAGAGTGATCTTCCCCAAGTCAAACTAGCTTGAGACCCAACTATTTATACATTGACCTCGTCGAGGACATGGACTGAGAAAATATGAAAGGGAATATTGCTTTGATACCATTGATCCTGATTTATGTAAGAATGAAATGAAAGAACATATATAACATCATAAACAAAGACATATTGCAATGAAAACATAGATACAGTAAACACATATTCTATTAAATGGTGGAAATATAACAGACAATAAATAGAACAACTAGAATGGTGGTAGATATATATGAGAATAAATTTAGCTGATACTATCATATGTGCCAATATGAATACAAAATGAGTCCCAAAGGGTCTATTTATAATAAGCATGAGGGAGATAACACCAAAACTCCAAAACATAACCCTAGAAGATGAACCGTCATAAAGTTTGTGGCCCCAAGGTCGTTAGTTAAACAATCAACTTCCTGGGGTCATAAATTTTGCATAGAATCTCTGATTTGGGAGCTCGATAGCCCATTGGAAAGGTCTATCCAAGATTTACATCTTCCAAATGGGACCAAATGCATGCAATTGGAAATATTTTGGCCCCCCAAATCACCAAAAAATGTCGTTTAGGGCCTTAAAATGACCTTCGAAGTTTGGGACACGAAAAATCGTAGAAAAATAAATAGGAAACTACCAAAACGTACAATTATTTTGATCCAGGAAAATAGGTGGGTTGCCATTGATATCCATCTGTATCAATCCTTTGCCCTTAGGAAGAAATGGTATCCATTGCGTCAGTTCTCGCACTGTGTGTTGAGTTGATATCTTGCTGCGACATTTGCTGAAGTGAAGAGGTTTCCTTTCTTTGACATCTCAAGAGGGATTGAATTGATGTATAGATTATTTGTTTTTGGAAGAGCACTTTAAATGCATGGAATTTCACTATAGAGGTACTAAAATGGATGAGGGAACACTTAATTTTTGTTCTTCCTATTTCTGCTGAGCAAAGGGACCCTGTGCAGAGGGTGTGGAGGTGAAGAGGGATAACTTATTTGTGTGAGAGCTTATCTTCCTACCCTGTGAGACTGTGGAAGGTGAAACTATCTCTAGTATCCAATAGAGTTGTCCTCACAAAGTGACAATGACACTACAAGGTCATGACTCATATACAACATCATGCTTCCACATATATGGATATCCTAAAAGCACATCACAGACTTCAAGTGGGACACATCACACATTACCTCATTTTTGAAAGACTTGATGCCATATGGTAAGAGGAATTATTCAGTAATGTAGATAACTCATCCTTGTCTTAGCCGACCAATGTTGTAGGGTTGCAAGTGTGGTGTTATTGGAATCTCCAATATCTTGATGACATCTGCTAAGATCAGGTTCTTTTGGATCTTGCTGTCAACAAAAAAATGTAGTGGGACTCACTTCACCTACATCTGCGAGTGGAATAGGTGATCCTCTGAATTTGAATCTTTAGGCTCCTTTGGTTGAATATGTGTGGTAACAATAGTGACAGTGGGTTCTACATCAATGATCCACTTCCCATGGTTTGTGGTTGTGGCATTGGGTTCTGAATCAGAATTAGGATTTGATCTGAATATCTGATCTCGGACACCAATGACTTCTTTGAGTGACATTCATAAGTGTTGTTCCAATGGATTTTATGAAATTTGCACTACTTCTCGGTGTCCTTGTTTGTCTTTCCATTCCCCTTCTTTTCTTGTGGGGGTGGACTGGTTGTCCTTTCCTTGTCATGTGCTCTGCGGGCCAGGTTTTCCCTTACCTTGTTTTTGTGGTAGATTCGCGGGTCCAAAGTCTCGCTTGTTATTTTACCAATATTTATCCTTTATTTTGACAACATACCAATAGGTGGATCCAAGTGAAGAGATGTCTAGGAATTCCATTTCAGTTCGGATGTACCGATGTAGACCATTGCGGTATTTTAGTAGCAGGTGCCGCTTGGAATCCTTGATACCCAAATTTGTGTGCAAGGTATGTAATTTGTTGGTGTACTTTGACACCATCTAGTTCCTTCCCTAATGCAAAATGTTTCATTTGGTGTACTAGTCATCATAGTTTCCCACAGGGTAATACTATTCCTTGATGACATATATGAAATAGGCCCAAGTGGGATTTGTCTTAAGCATTCCAGATTCGTTTGATGAATTTTTCTCCCAATAAGTACCCCACCAATTTTGGACATGGGCGTCTTCCTTAAGGAGCATGAAGATGATCTTTTCCTTGTCGAAAAAATCGTGCACAGAGAAATACCCTTCTAGAACATTCAACCACTTATCTAGGGCATCGACATCGGTTTGACCTTCAAATAAAGAAATATCAAAGTCAAATTGTACCTTAAAGGGGGTTTCATATTCAAATTTCTTGCTTGTTGAAGGTTCATTCACCACTTCCAACATTCATAGAAGGATAGGGTGAAACTATCCATCATCTCGTTCCTCTGTCACGTGAGGGATTCCTCAAGCAATGAATTGATAGGATATTCTTCTTCATCATCTCTCTTTTCTTTTTCCATGGGAGGCCATTTGGGGTGGTGAGGGTGATCTTCCCCAAGTGAAACTAGTTCGAGAACCAACTCTCTATAACCAGACCTCGTCAGGGACATGCACCGAGAAACAATCAAAGAGCATATTTCTTTGATACCACTAATACTGATTTATGTGAGAACAAAATGAAATAATAGATATAGCATCGTAAACATAGACATAAATAATGAAAACAAAGATAAAATAAACACATATTCTATTAAATGGAAAAAATAAAATAGAGTGTAAATACAACTAGAATGGTGGTATCTATCTCTGAGAAGAGATATGGATTTTATGCTCATCCTTACCATGCTAAGTACAAAATGAGGCCCAAATGTCCTATTTATAATAATCATGAGGAAAAGAACCCCAAAAGTACAAAACATAACACTGGAAGATGAACCGTCATAAAGTTTGCGGCCCCCAGGTTGTTAGTTGAACAATCAACTACTAAGGGTCATAACTTTTTCATACGATATTTGATTCAGGTTCTTGATATCCTATTGGAAATTTTTATATGAGATTTACATCTTATGAATGGGACCAAATGGTTGTATTTGTAAAATATATAGCCACCAGAATCGCCAAAAATCGTCATTTAGGGCCTCAAAACGGCCCCAAAAGTTTGGGACCTGAAAAACTGTAGAAAAATAACTAGGAAAATTTCCACAATCAACAATTGTTTTGAGCCAGGGGAATAGGTGGGTAGCCACCAATCTCCATCTATATCAATCCCCCCCCCCTTAGGAAGCAATGGTCTCCATTGCATCAAATCTAGAACTGTGTGTTGAGTTGATCTCTCATTACAGGAAATTTGGGGTCTAAAATGGGCCTTATAAAAAATGTGCCATGGATGAGTTGGATAGAGTTAGATTTTTTATGCCAATAGAATTTCAATATCTTTGGTCAACCATTATGGTTTAGTTGGAAATATAATGCGTATGTGTCATAATTTTAGTTGACAATAGCTAACTCCATATCAACCTCACCTTGGTTAAGATCATATCTTGGAATACGATATATATACTTGAAATAATAAATATATAATATTTTATTTGATCACTACTTCCAACTCATTTAAAACATATTTCTCACATCTATTAAAATTATAGTGGAGACCTTTTGAAATACTAAACGCATTTACTAATCAATATTTTAAAAACCAAACTAAATAATAATTAATTTTAAATGGACTTATCTTGAAATACTAAATACAAATATTTAGTATCTTTAATATTACAAAATAATATTTAAAAAAATAAATATATTTAATTACCACATGTCGAAATACTCCAATAATTAGAACAATAATAATATAAAATAGAATTTATATTATTCAAGTATACATCCTTTTAAAAATATCTACATATATTTAATTACTACATCCTAAAGTAATTAAAAAATTTATATACTAACAAAAAAAACTATTTTTAATATTGCTAAGTAGAATCTAATAAGTTTATATTAAAACACAATATTAGTAATATAAAAAAATTATATTATATTATTATTCGCATTAGTGTAAAAATTAATATGTTTGATTGGATTTGTTTATTTTATATAAATCAAAATGTTTAATTAAAAACAAAATTAATAATAAAATGAATAACTAATTTAAATAAAAAACTATTTTTTATAAGCTTTATATAAATATTAAAATTAAAAACAAAACATAACAATTAAAAATATATAATTTAAATAAAAATACTCTTATAATTAAATGCGATTTTGCTTTTTCCCTTCCACCTAATTTGAATTTAACTTTTCCCACCTAATTTGATTTTACCATTTCCCTCCCACCCATTGTCTAACCAATTTGAATTATCCATTACCCACCCAATTTGATTTTACCTTTTCCCTCCCACACATTGAGTAAATTCATATTAAAAACAATAAAAGTGGTCTTAATTATTGAACCATTGATCATCTAACGATTGAACCATTGATTGAGATGATTGAATATCCATTGAACGAAATATTTTAATTTATCAGTTTGAGTGAGATGATAGGAAAACCATTTGACCAACTTTGAATCTAGTCTCATCCTGGTTTGCAATTCAAAAAAGAATAGAGAAAAGAAAGTAGTGGGCACGCTGACTAGATGACCTGATTGGGGCTCGTTTTGTTTGCTTGTTTCTTTCCAAGATGAATCTGTTTCAACCGGTGAATTCATTGGAATGGATTGTAGTAGGCACATTGGCCATTTTTTTACAATGAGTGAGTTAATTGAGGCTTGTTCCTAACCCTAAGTTTCTCAAATTCTACCTAGATTTTGCTTGTTTCTTTCATAGATGAATGTAATTCAGCCTGTGAATTTATTGGATCCTCGCAGCTGATACCTAGGAATGAGTGGTCAAAATTTTTCATCCAGAAAGACCACCAACAAATCTTAAAGCACAAACAACAATTGTATATAAGAAAGGTCCTTCATAAATAGACAACCACTTAGTTGGATTCCTCTGGCAAAGCCAACTACACCAACATTTGAGGTACAAACATATTTATGCACACTTTTTTTTATGTTTTTGTGAAGAGGTATACGATGGCTTGTTTAATGATCGTCATAATAGGTTTCTAAGAGGAGGCATAATTTATAAACACAACAGGCACATCGTTAATGAATCTGACAGATTTGATGAATTTATGTTACAATCGGTGGGAAAGGAGATGAAACTCTACAATTGAAAACTCACAAGAAGGGAAGGAAAGATATTTAAAATATATGTTGTAATTAAGCTAGGATCCATCAATTTTCATCTAATGAGTTGAAGATACAAATCCACTAATCTCTTGGATGTTCTTCTAAACTATATACATAGAGTTTTTTACTGTGTGCTCTGGTATGTTCTTGAAGGTATGCCTAAAATTTTGTCTTTCTTGAATATATTTCCATCATGTGTTGTAGTTAGTTACATTGTTTAGGTGGGGATTTTGATTAAAATATTCCTCAAGGATGAAGATAAAACCCATTTATTTTGAGCTTGGGAATGTTTCCTATCATTTCTTTTTAGTTGGGTTGTGCGATTCCCTTGGCCTTTTCGACAAATTGTTTTAACCATTTTTTCACATTTGATCCATGACTGTGTCGATGTCTTTATGGACAAATTAAGATTTTATGGGGATTTTTGAAATGTATAAAATGTGGGATTTCCTTGGTTTCAGATTCCAAATCCCAAGCACCAGTTGCTCTAATATTCCTATGTGATAAAGTGTTCCTTATGCACTTGACCCGTGGGAAGAACTCAACTTGTAGTGATTTAGTTGTTTTTTTTTCAAGCAAAGAGAATAGTCAAAAAATTATTCCACACTCAATCATATAGAAACTAAGTTAATATTTAACCAAGTAAACACTTTACAAGTGTAGCGACTTTGAATTATTTTGAAGAAGCATTATCTAAGCTGGAAAAAATCCTCCATGGATGTAAACATATGAACCTCTCCTTGAGGAATGGAAATTGTTACATGATAATGACCAAGGGTGTTGTGTTAGGGAATCATAATTTTTCAAAAGGTATTGAAGTTGATCTTGCAAAGGGCACCGCATAAATCATGACTTAGGACTAGCTTATGCCTTTATTTTCCCAAACTCTTCATTAATCATGTTGTTGTTATTTGTTTTTTTTTATACAAAGGAGTTTGCTGAGGATTTATTGTTTCCATAGGGCTGCTTAAAAGCTGGTACATGGAATTCTTATTTCCTAGGTTTCTTCTATAGGAAAATACATTTTGATTTGTCGAGAACCTTGTTTTTATCAGTTAAGCTCCATCATTATTGATAAGGATTCTGGATTACTCCATTTTGACATCTATTCCAAAATGAAGGAAACATCAGGGCATTAGGGTAACCCCTTAGTTAGGGTTGCAATCTCTTAAAGTACATCAAATCCTTTAATATTCCAACTAGAGTAACCTTTGTATAAGAAAGTTACAACTTGGATTTAAAAAAAAAACTATTTGTTTGTATGGTGACAATTTTAATGAGGTCTTCTATATATGTACAAAGTTTCAACTTTTAACATATGTATGTATTACTTGTTAGTACTCATTGGATTTGTATACTCATATGACATTTATATTATCATCACTAATTTGTATGTATGTCACATGCCCCAATTTGCAAAAATGATTTAATGATATTTGAGGAACATTGTGTTAAATTTTATGCTAAGTTATAATTGATGACCCAGTGGGGTCAAGAATATTTAATGTAAATTCAGAATATTTTATTTATAAATAAATAAATGATGAGACAACAACTTAGGGAAGCTGTTAAAAGAGTGTTTATTGGTTAATTGGTGGAGGATATTGGGTGGAGAGAAAACTGACAAGTGGTAGCATCCTCAAACCACTTCCAACTGTTGCAGGTGGCAACTTTCCTATATTTGTGGTCATGATTCCCCAAGAAAGTGGAATCAGAGCAGGTGGCTCATTAAATGAAAATTGACCCAAAAGACCTAGGCATCTCTATAAAATTTCCCAGTGAAAAGAGTTGAGGCTGCTCATTCTAGAGAGGTGATCATTCAGGGTCATATAATTTACTCAAGAGAAATTCAATGGAGGGGATTATTGAAGTGTGTTTGAGGGGTTAACTACTGAGGCTGAACTAGTTGCAGCTTCTAGGATGAAGTTCATACTACTGAGAGCAGATTTTGATTACTGAGGTAATTGGACCAGTCAGGTGACAGAGGTCTTACAGTTGTATTCTCCACCTAGTTCTTAGCCAATAAGACCAGGAACAAGCTCGAGGGTCCTGAGGAAGCATTGTTTGAGTGCTCTTCAGGAGTTTAGTTGGGAGGAAAAAACTCCTTAAGCTGTTGTCGTCTTGTCATCAATAGGTTCTATGTTATTTGTTTACTATGTTATTTGTTTACTATCTTCAGTGAAATGTTTCTTAGTTTTCTACTACAGGCATGTTAGTATTTTAGGGTTTATGAAGGAATAATAACTTAGTAATGTTGGATTCAGTAAAATTATAGATTATATTAGAAATAGAAATTAATATGCGAAAAGTGAAAGAGATAGAATTAAAATTCCCAAACAGTATTTTTCCATACATGACTCACGTAGTACTCTAGTACAGTTGGGTTGCTTAGGTGAATGAGATGATTCTTTTATTTGAATGAGAACAGTAATTATATTTTACTTCACTTGTTTATGAATTTTACTAAATAATAGTACTAAATATTGTCTGTATTTATTTACTTAAGCTAAACTAAACAAAAAAAAAGGTATGAAAGAGAACAATAATAATATTATTATAAAAGTAATTCTAGTATTAGCATTTTGATAAAATATAGATATTATGGTTTACCGTAAGTAAAGTAGGTAGATTAGCATCTAAAACCATGTGAAAACGAATTTGTAAAACATTGAAATTTCAGACACTATGTGTCTTTATCTAAGAACAAAGGATTCTTCTATAATCCTTTTGAAACTACAGAAAATACTGAAAGATAATTATATCCTAATTTTCATGTATGCTGTATTAATACCCTAATTATTTCTTAACTAAGAATTAAAAACAAAACTGTAAAAATTGTTTAAGAATTATTAAATAAACAGAGCTAGCATCAAAATAATAAATGTAAGTAATACTATCATCCATTATCCTATTTTCAAACAGATTTAAGAGTTCCTTAAGTATAAACAAGGATATTATAAAATTGTAGGGTTATGCAGTAATTTAACCCTTAAAAAGCCAAGCTCTAAAATTAAATATCATTTCATAAACAGTGCTTTAAAAATCATTATAATATAGAGTATTAATGAAAACATTACATATGTAAATTATGGACAAAATAAACCTGTAATAGTTAACCATTCACAAATACAAAATTCTTATTTAAGAATAGGCTTATAGCTTGTAGAGTCAAAGGGTCGAATCCCAAGCTTGCTATTTAAACCGAGTATGCACAAAAACCTTTTATATTAAATTGTAACAAAATACATTACTGACAGGAGAATTAAAATCCAGTTCACTTTACAACCCCGACTGTTTTCACAGTCTTCTATTTACTAAGTTCACTGTAAAACTAAAGTAACACTAGACAGAGGTCTATAAGCATCTTTGAGCTGAAAGCTAGGATCCTTTTAAAACATAAACAAAAGCATTGACATTGCTTAATCCCTAAGGCTGAAACTTCATATCAAAACCATATTTACATCACGACTTCAAGAGCCTATGTTACCCAGTACAAAGTATCACGAGGGTTTTTAATTAAAACATGGACATACTTAAAACAAGCTAAAAATCATAACCAATAGAGAACCAAAGCTGTGTATCCACCCACAGGAGCCACTTCCAACAACCAAAACCGCATGCAGGAAGAACCCTTGATGGGACCGGGGCTTACCATATGGAATCCCACGAAAAGATTGATGCATGAGCTTGTTTTTCCACCCATATCCTGGAGCCGGTAGCAGGATCCTACAAAACCAAATTAAAACATCATTTAAACTCTGTTTACATAAATGGTAAAAACCCTAGTAAGGTTAATCAATTGTAAAGAGAAGTTGAGGTAGGAAAACGTTTACCTGTGAACTAAAAGTTGAAGTCGAGAAGAAATGGTCACACCAACTTGATGGCACCGAACTGAAAAGCAAGAACCCTTGAAGCCAACTCTGCGATAGAAACAACAAGGAAATCGACTCAAGTTCACAATGCAAATGCAATGGGTGAGTAGTTATAGGAGTAAGACCATTATAGGATTCGAACTATTTGGAGAAACCATCAGCCACTCTCGAAGTGTATTCTTCACTTACAGGAGAACCCAAACCATAAACCATGATACCAAAGTTTCACATTATAGCATTGCAGGCTAAATGCCCCACGATAAAGGAGGTTACAGGCCTCTCATGGCCGTAAGCTCACAGCTCGACCAGGAAGGAGGAGAACCCTCGGTCCAAAAATGCAAAGAAGTAGGGTTTTCAGCAATATAAGTCAACCAATGAATGGAGGAGGCCCTATCCAGGTGCCCTTCCAAAAATATCAACAAGTGTGGGTCGAATTCTAATGTCAACGCTGCATAAATGTTTTAAAAACTTATCATTGCCAATTCCTCATAACATATGAATGCCAATAATAAAAAGCATGCCATCGACTATAATATACTAGCTCATATGATTTCTAAAAATAAAAATCATGTTGTCGATTATATTATGCCATGGAAACTAGTATAGTATTGGATTAAAAAATTATAAGATTTGCTTGCCATCGTTTCGACTACATTATAGTAGTTGATAGGTAGGTAATACTACCTTAGGATATATGTTAACTCAATTGTTATAACTTAAAAACTATTAGGTTATAAGTTAACATGGTATTATAACTTGAAATAATAATCATATTATGGTTATAATTTGAATACTATGAACACAACTTGGTTACTAGCTGATCCAAGAAGATATTCATGCTTGTAAACAAGTCGAACAAGTTTGGTATTGTTTTAGAACTAATAAAATAAAATAGGGTATAGATATGATATAGTTTATGACTTTTTGTAAACTAGAAAAGCCTTAAACTTCTCCACATAAAATCTTGATGCTGATAAATGAGGGAGTCTTCAAGAAAACTGAAGACTAACATTATTTAGAGAATTTCTCATAAGAAGCTAATCAATCATTGTAAACTTTACAATCGGAAAACATAGGAACATGTTCATGCATAAAGAGAAGGACACTTGAGTATTGAAGTAAAAATAGCCGCGAGATCACTAATCAGTCGAAGTAAACATCAACCAAAACCATGATCTCTATGCTCACTATGGGAATTTATAAATGACCACGTACTATAAACTTTTAAAAGATAATCATCATACAACTGAAGGAACCTTGGTAAGAACTTGCTCTTTTAAAAACATTGATTATATTATGATGAAAGGTCAATATGGCTTTAATTATAAATACTGTTATAGATTCAGTACAGCGAAAGAAATTTGCTTTACCTCCTTGGAGACTAGTAGCTTAAATAATCCTTTTCTTATACTAGCATCTTAACATGCTAGGAAAGTACTTTTCTCAACGTAATTTAAAATAAACACCTACATGATCTGATGCTTACCTGCTAAGCCTGTAAGAACCAGTAGTCCATTTGAGTTAGCAGAATGCTAAGTAATCCCCAATCTCAAACAATATTTCTCACGTACTTGACAAAACTAAATCATCAGTATATCTAGCAGTAGCTAAATGCAATTCCTATTTCTAACTCAGTTGAAAATTAAAGCTGTTAAGTCATTAATAAAATTAACACAAGTGTTTAAGATTACATCCTTTATATACAGATTTCTTTTATTGAAACAAACCCTTAACTTCTGTTAAACTGTTTCATTTTTCACTAACCGCTAGCAGTTACTAAGCTGTGAATTAAGACATTTTTATGTCACTTTAAAATTTTTAAATATTTACATGTTGTATCAGAGCACAAGGTTCAAACACTAGGCCTTAATGAAGCCCAACTTGCTTATATGGAACAATAAATTTAAATAATTATGCTGATGTTGTTTTCTTTGAATGATACACACAAAGAAATTTGTTTCTGAGTTAATGACAGGTATGGAAATATTGGAAGAATATGCAGAAGAGGAATCTACTTACACTGAACGAGATAATCTACAAAAAGAACCTATACAAGAAGATATAACCAATAATTCTTCCAAACTACTACAAACAGTGAAAGAATTAAAATCAGAAATGGAATCAGTTAAGAAAAAAAAAATGAGAGGATTCTAAGAGATCAGGAGGAGCTGAATCAGATCTTCATAGTACCGAAGGAAAGGGTAAAAGAGATAATTCTGAAGATATAGGTTATCAACATAAGTATAAAAATACTAAACAGATTAAAAATGAAAGTAGCTCATCTTCCAAAGTATATGGTGATCAACATAACTCTCATTATACTAGTGACAGTAGTGAGGATAACGAACATACTAGGAAAAGAAAATATAAACCTTATGGAGAAATATCTAGGGAGTTCAAGAAGATCAAGCCGCCAACATTTAATGGAGAAACTGAAAAGGAGGAGGAAGTAGAATCTTGGCTATCCGGGATGAAGAAATACTTCCATATTTATAACTATTCTAATCAACTAAAGGCTAGGATGGCTATTTATAATCTTACAAGGAAATATGATATATGGTGGTAGGACTTAAAAAGAGTAAAAGGTATAAGAGAGAAAAACATAAATTGGAGCACATTCAAGAAACACTTCAAAATGAAGTTTTTATCTGAACAGTACTATGAAGAAAGGGCTAAAGAATTCTATGAGTTAAAACTAGGAACAATGAATATGAAAGAACTGAATAGTAAGTTTCTAAGTTTCCTCAGGTATGTGCCATACATTGTGGATGAGAAACCTAAGGTACATCAGTTTCTTAGTTTTTTACCTTATCATATAAAGGACAGGATTGAGTATGACAATCTGAAAACTCTAAAACAAGTCATGAGAAAAGTGAATTTTTGTTATGAACATAATCATAAAAAAGAGAGTATGGCCAACTGGAAGGCCAACAGGAATAATAACTTTGATCAAAAGAAGAAAGATTTTGTATTCTAAAAATAATAACACCAGGAATTTTCCTAATAAGAATTTCCATGGGAATAAAAGTAATTCACAGACCAATAAGAACAATCAAAAGAATAAAGAGTCTGCTAATAATCATAGTAACTACACAAAGAACTTTGAACAAAAAGAACCCATAAAGTGTTGGGAATGAAATGGTCTGCATTATGCCTCAGTCTATCCCAATCAGAAGAAGAATGTCAGCAACATCCACACAATACAGGAGGAGATGACTATTGGTGATCTAGCGAGGACAATGCCCAAGATCAATGCAACATTAGAGAATCGGCAAGCAGACTATCAAACTTCCATGGTGGAAGTGGGAGGTAAGATAAATCAAATACCCATATCTATTTTAATTTATCTAGGAGATAGTTTAAGCTATATTTCTCCTAACTTGGTAGAAAAGAGAAAACTTTCAGTTGAAAATTTTGCAAGTTCTTGGTTAGTTCAGTTAGTTACTGGTGCAAAGAGAAAGGTAATTAGCTTTGTAAAAAATTGTGCAGTAACTATGGATCAATTTGAAACTTTTGTTAAGCTCAATGTACTACTTTTAGGTTCATATGATATATTAATTGGTATGGATTGGTTAGAGCAGCATAGGGTGGTCTTGAATTTCTTTGATAAAACATTTACTTGTATAAATAATGATGGAAAATTAATAAATGTAAAGGGAATCCCTAGGAAAACAACCGTAAGGAATATTTTTGCTCTGCAGCTTAAGAGAGCTGTTAGGAAAGGTTGTAAGGATTATGCAGTAATAGTAACCAATGAAGAAAACCTAAAAAACATAGATAAATTAAAATTGGAGTATATACCAGTTCTAAAGGAATATTCAAATGTATTTCTGGAAGAAATTCTGGGACTGCCTCTGAAGCGGGAATTATATTTTACCATTGAGCTAGTACCTGATGTAGTGCCCAGCTCAAAAGCCCCTTATCGGATGAATATAATCGAACTAAATGAACTTAATTCATAGTTAAAAGAACTTATTGATAAGAATTACATTAGACCCAATGTGTCTCCCTAGGGGGCACCTGTCATCTTTGTTAAGAAAAAGGATAGAACTCTACGACTATGGATAGATTATCACCAATTAAATAAGATGAATATCAAGAACAGATACCCGTTACCTAGCATAGATGATCTGTTTGATCAACTACGTGGAGCCACGGTGTTTTCAAAGATTGACTTACGGAATGGATATCACCAAGTCAGAATTAAATAAGAAGACATCATTAAAACAACTTTTAGGACTTGATATGGACATTACGAGTTTTTCGTTATGCCATTCGGGCTTACTAATGCTCCAACTATTTTTATGTGTCTAATGAATAATGTAATGCACAAATATCTGGATAAATTTGTGGTCGTATTTATCGACGACATATTAATTTATTCGAAATATGAAGAAGAACATAAAGAACACTTAAAAATTGTCTTGCAAGAGTTACGAGAACATCAACTTTTTGCGAAATTTAGAAAATGCAACTTATTTAAAGATAAAATCCAGTACTTAGGTCATGTGGTGACTAAAGAAGGAATTTCGGTTGATCCCGAAAAGATAAAGGCAATCGAATATTGGCCAGTCCCAAAAGACATAACTGATGTCCGATCATTCATGGGAATTACCAGTTATTATTGGAGGTTCATCGAAGGGTTTTCAAAAATTGCAAATCCGATAACCTCTTTGCAGAAAAAGGGGAAGAAATTTGATTGGAATCAGAAGTGCGAAGATAGTTTTAAAAATTTAAAAACCTTATTAACCAGTGCACCAATTTTAAGAATTGCTGACCCTAATAATTATTTTATTGTATGTACTGACGCTTGCAATGACGGTTTAGGTGGAGTATTGACTCAGGAAGGACATGTCATTGCTTATGAGTCTAGGAAATTAAAGATTCACGAAAAGAATTATGCGACCTATGAATTAGAATTAATTGTTTTCAAACATGCTTTAAAGATGTGGCGTCATCATTTAATTGAAAGAAAGTTTATCTTAATGACAGATAATAGGGGATTGAAATATATGTTAGATCAATCTAACCTGAATGCTAGGCAAGCTAGGTGGCCAGCTTTTCTAAGTGAATATGATTTTGAAATTCAACACATTAAAAGGAAAGGAGAATAAAGTTGCCGATGCATTAAGTAGAAATGCAAAGCTGAATTTTGCAACAGCTATCAACACTTATACAACAGATTTGGAAGAACAGCTTAAAGCGGAAATAGAACAAGATGAAAATTACCTAAACTTACAAGAAAAAGCAAAAGAAAATATAATAGAAAGTCTAAGTACAGGGTACAACTTGAATGAAAAAGGATTATTACTGTATAGAGACAGAATATATGTACCTAATGTACCGAAGATTAAGTTAATAAATTTGAGATGAAATTCATAAAACTCCTTATTCAGGGCATCTGGGTTATCAGAAAACTATACCCATGCTAAGAAAAGATTATTTCTGGCCAAACATGAAGACTGAATTGGCAGAATATATTGTTATATGATTTGAATGTTAGCAAGTAAAAACTGAACATCAGCATCCAGCTGGGCTACTTCATCCTTTTCCTATCCCTAGCTGGAAATGGGAGATAATTAGCCTTGATTTTGTTATTGGACTACCTAAAAATCAGAACTTAAATGACTCCATAATGGTAGTGGTTGAAAAATTGAGTAAAGTATCCCATTTTATACCTGTAAAAACTACTTATAAAGCTTAAAATATAGATGATATTTTCTTAAAACAAATTTTTCGATTGCATGGAATACCGAAGGTCATAATTTCAGACCGAGACCCTAAATTTACAAGTAACTTTTGGAGATCCTTGTTTAAAGGATTAAATACCACGTTAAATTTTAGTACCTCTTTCCATCCTATAAACTGATGGACAGACTGAAAGAGTAAATCAGGTACTGGAAGATCTACTTAGAATGTATTTAAAGGAGCATCCAGGTAAATGGGAATATTATTTACACCTGGTAGAATTTTCTTACAATAATCATTATCAAGCTTCAGCTAGGTATAGTCCTTTCAAAATTCTGTATGGAAGGAAATGTAACACTCCCATCTGTTGGAGTAATCCAGTGGATAAGTTAGTATTATGACCTGAATTATTGAAAGAAATGGAAGTAATTGTAAAGCAGGTACAAGGTAATCTGAAAATTGCACAAGATCGACAAAAAAGTCAAGCATACCTTAAACGAACTCCAAAGGAGTTCCAGGTAGGTGAACATGTTTTCATTAAGGTGAGACCCAAAAAGAGTTCTTTGAGGTTGGGTAGTTGTGCCAAACTAGCACCTCTATATTGTGGTCCTTTTGAAATACTATCTAGGATCAGACATGTAGCCTATCAGTTAGCTTTACCACCGAATTTAAGATTTCACAATATTTTTCACATTTCTGTATTAAAAAAATATGTACATGATGCTACTCATGTTATTAATTGGAATGATGTGCAGGTGGAACACGAAAGAGATTTTCTAGTGGAATCGGACTGTATCCTCGAGTGGAGGGAGATCTCACATTGGAACCGCACCATTGGTCAAGTGAAGGTGCAATGGAAGCACCTTAGTCTATAGGAAGCCACTTGGTAATTGAAAAGTCATATGCGAGATGCATATCCAATTCTATTTCAGGGGAACTCTAAGGACGAGGAATAAATAACATCGAGGATGATGTTATAATTTAAGGGGGTGTGTATTTCACATGCCCCAATTTGCAAAAACAATTTAATGATATTTGAGGAACATTGTGTTAAATTTTATGCTAAGTTGTAATTGATGACCCAATGGGATCAATAATATTTAATGTAAAATAAAAATATTTTATTTATAAATAAATAAATGATGAGACAATAGCTTAGGGACGATGTTAAAAGAGTGTTTATAGGTTAATTAGTGGAGGAGACTGGGTGGAGAGAAAACTGACAAGTGGCAGCATCCTCAAACCACTTCCAACTGTTGCAGGTGGCAACTTCCCTATATTTGTGGTCATAATTCCCCAAGAAAGTGGAATAAAAGCAGGTGGCTCATTAAATGAAAACTGAATTAGAAGACCTAGGCATCGCTATAAAATTTCCCATTGAAGAGAGCTGAGGCTGCTCATTCTAGAGAGGTGATCATTTAGGGTGAATGAATTTACTCAAGAGGAATTCAATGGAGGGAATTACTGAAGTGTGTTTGAGGGGTTAACTGCTGAGACTAAACTAGTTGCAGCTTCTAGGATGAAGTTCATACTGCTGAGAGCAGATTTTGATTATTGAGGTAATTGGACCAGTTAGGTGATAGAGGTCTTACAGTTGTATTCTCCACCCAGTTCTCAGCCAAGAAAACCAGGAACAAGCTCGGGGGTCCTGAGGAAGCGTTGTCTGAGCGTTCTCTAGGAGTTTTTTTGGGAGGAACAACCTCCTTAAGTTGTTGTCATCTTGTCATCAACAGGTTCTATTTTATTTGTTTACTGTCTTCAGTGAAATATTTCTTAGTTTTATACTACAGGCATGTTAGTATTTTAGGGTTTATGAAGGAAGAATAACTGAGTAATGTTGGATTCAGTAAAATTATAGATTATATTATAAATAGAAATGAATATGTGAAAAGTGAAACAGATAGAATTAAAATTCCCAAACTGTATTTTTCCACACCTAACTCAGGTAGTACTCTAGTACAGCGGGGTTGCTTAGGTAAATGAGATTATTGTTTTATTTGAATGAGAACAATAATTAGATTTTACTTCACTTGTTTATGAATTTTACTAAATAGTAGTACTAAATATTGTTTGTATTTATTTACTTAAGCTAAATTAAACAAAAAAAATAGGTATGAAAGAGAACAGTAATAATATTATTATAAAAGTAATTCCAGTATTAGTATTTTGATAAAATATAGATATTATGGTTTAACATAAGTAAAGTAGGTATATTAACATCTAAAACCATGTGAAAAGGAATTTGTAAAACATTTTATAAACATTGAAATTCCAGACACTGTGTGTCTTTATCTCAGAACAAAGGATTCTTCTATAATCCTTTTGAAACTACAGAAAATACTGAAAGATAACTATATCCTAATTTTCATGTATGCTGTATTAAAACCCTAAGTATTTCTTAACTAAGAATTAAAAATAAAATTGTAAAAAATGTTTAAGAATTATTAAATAAACAGAGCTAGCATCAAAATAATAACTGTAAGAAATACTATAATCCATTATCTTATTTTCAAACAGAGTTAAGAGTTCCTTAAGTACAAACAAGGATATTATAAAACTGTAGGGTTATATAGTGATTTAACCCTTAAAAATACAAGCTCTAGGATTAAATATTATTTCATAAATAGTGCTTTAAAAATCATTATAATACAGAGTATTAATGAAAACATTACATATGTAAATTATGGACAAAATAAACTGGTAATAGTTAACCATTTGCAAATATAAAATCCTTAATTAAGGATAGGCTTATAGCATGTAGAGTCGAAGGGTCGAATCCAAAGCCTGCTATTTAAACCGAGTATGCACAAAAATATTTTATATTAAATTGTAACAAAATACATTACTGACAAGAGAATTAAAATCAAGTTAACTTTACAACCCCGACTATTTTCACAGTCTTCTATTTACTATGTTCACTATAAAACTAAAGTAACACTAGACAAAGGTCGATAAGCATCTCTGAGCTCATAGCTGGGATCCTTTTAGAACATAAACAAAATAATTTACATTGCTTAAGCCATAAAGCTGAAACTTCATATCAAAACCACATTTACATCACGGCTTCAAGAGCCTATGTTACCCAATACAAAGCACAGGGACATCACTTAGTGAACATCTCACATAGCATGTGCAATCGTGGGATATTAAATAATACCCTTAATTTCCAGAGATATTGACCCAAATTCTTTTTGTTGAAACCCCCTCCCAATACTTAAAACCTCCTCCCCACCCCTTTTTATACCCCAATCCTTATAAACCACCCTACCCACCCCCACCTTAAACCCCTCATCCCCCCAATACCTGCAATATATTGGTTCAATTTTTAATAATTTTAAAACCCACAATATGAACTAACATGATAGGATATTGGTCAACAAGTGAAGCCCCCATGATACAAAGTATCATGAGGGTTTTTAATTAAAACATGGACATACTTAAAAATAGCTAAAAATCATAACCAACAGAGAACTAAAGCCATGTATCCATCCACAAGAACCACTTCCAACAACCAAAACTACATGCAGGAAGAACCCTCAATGGGACCAGGGCTTACCAGATGGAAGCCCATGAAAAGCTGATGCCTGAGCTTGTTTTTCCACCCATAGCCTAGAGGTGGTAGCAGGAGCCTGAAAAACCAAATTAAAACATCATTTAAACTATGTTTACATAAATGGTAAAAACCCTAGTAAGGTTAATCAATTGTAAGGAGAAGTTGAGGTAGAAAAAAGTTTACCTATGAACTAAAAGTCAAAGCCGAGAAGAAATTGCCACACCAACTTGATGGCACCGAACCGAAAAGCAAGAACCCTTGAATCCAACTCTGTGACAGGGATAGCAAGGAAATCAAATCAAGTTCACAATGCAAAAGCAATGGGTCAGTAGTTACAGTAGTAAGAGCATTATAGGCTTTGAGCTATTTGGAGAAACCATCAACCACTCTCGCAGTGTATTCTTCACTTACAGAAGAACCCAAACCATAAACCATGATACAAAAGTTTCACATTATAGCATTGCAGGCTAAATGCCCAATGATAAAGGAGGTTGCAGGCCTCTC
Source organism: Pseudotsuga menziesii (assembly GCA_001517045.1). Taxonomy (NCBI): domain Eukaryota; kingdom Viridiplantae; phylum Streptophyta; class Pinopsida; order Pinales; family Pinaceae; genus Pseudotsuga; species Pseudotsuga menziesii. The sequence goes on from LPNX010149935.1 coordinate 415,599, forward strand.
ATGGCCGCAATCTCACAACTTGGTCAGCAAGGAGGAGAACCCTTAGTCCAAAAATGCAAAGAAGGAGGGTTTGCAGCAATATAAGTCAACCAATGAATGGAGGAGGCCCTATCCATGTGCCCTCCAAAAAATCTCAACAAGTGTGGGTTGAATTCTAATGTCAGCGTTGCACAAATGTTTTAAAAACTTATCATTGCCAATTCCTCATAACATATGATTTCCAATAATAAAAAGCATGCCATCAATTATAATATACTAGTTCATATGATTTCTAAGAATAAAAATCATGCTATCAATTATATTATGCCATGGAAACTAGTATAGTATTGGATTAAAAATTTATAAGATTTGCTTGCCATCGTTTGGACTACATTATAGCAATCGATAGGTAGGTAATACTACCTTAGGATATATGTTAACTCAATTGTTATAACTTAAAAACTATTAGGTTATAAGTTAACATAGTATTATAACTTGAAATAATAATCATATTATGGTTATAATTTGAATACTATGAACACAACTTGGTTACTAGCTGATCCAAGAAGATATTCATTCTTGCAAACAAGTGAAACAAGTTTGGTATTGTTTTAGAACTAGTAAAAGAAAATAGGGTATAGATATGATATAGTTTACGACTTTTTGTAAACTGGAAAGGAATTAAAATTATCCACATAAAATCTTGATGGTGATAAATGAGGGAGTCTTCAAGAAAATTGAAGACTAACATTATTTAGAGAATTTCTCATATAAAGCTAATCACTCATTGTAAACTTTACAATCGAAAAACATAGGAACATGTTCATGCATATAGAGAAGGACACTTGAGTATTGAAGTAAAAATAGCTGTGAGATCACTAATTAGTCGAAGTAAACATGAACCAAAACCATGAGCTATATGCTCACTATGGAAATTTATAAATGACCATGTACTATAAAATTTAAAAAGATAATCATTATACGACTGAATGAACCTTGGTAAGAACTTTTTCTTTTAAAAACATTGATTATATTATGATGAAAGGTCAATATGGCTTTAATTATAAATACTGTCATAGATTCAGAACAATGAAATAAATTTACTTTACCTCCTCAGAGACTAGCAGCTTAAATAATCCTTTTCTTATACTAGCATCTTAACATGCTAGGAAAGTACTTTTCTTGACGTAATTTAAAATAAACACCTACATGATCTGATGCTTACCTGCTAAACCTGTAAGAACCAGTAGTCCATTTGAGTTAGCAGAACGCAAAGTAAGCCCCGATCTCAAACAAGATTTCTCACCTACTTGACAAAAGTAAATCATTAGTATATCTAGTAGCAACTAAATGCAAGTCCTCTTTCTAACTCAGTTGAAAATTAAAACTGTTAAGTCATTAATAAAATTAACACAGGTGTTTAAGATTACATCCTTTATATACAGATTTATTTTATTGAAACAAACCCTTAACTTTTGTTAAACTATTTCATTTTCTGCTAACCGCTAGCAGATACTAAGTTGCAACTTAAGAAATTTTATGTCACTATAAAATTTTTAAATTTTTACAAAATTTTGGGTTATTACAATGTAGGTCACTTTCATGCAAAATGTCAAATCGATGTCCAAATAATGAATTGAGTTCAATTGTACTCCACAACAAAAAGGATAATGGAGGGAGCTGGATTCCTTTGAAATTGTATTTTGGTGATTGGGTTACAATTCAACCACCTAGAAAAGGTGATCATAAGGTGAAAAGGAGACACGTAGAATATATTGAACGACATTGGAAGGGCGTTGTGAAAGGGTTTAAGATGGAATAAGGATAGAGAAAAGTGAAAGAAGTGATTTTGGCTCATGTATATGAAAAGAAAGAAATTCAAAATGAGTCTATTTCCAAGAAACCAAATCTTCCTCAAATCAATGCTAATTGTAAGTATTTATCATTTTATTTCTTATATATTTCAATCATAGATAATCTTATTTAATGAATTATTCATTATATTTTTATTTCCATTTGTATTGATTATATGTTCATAGGCTTATGCATCTCAAATTGGGAAGGATGGGAGTCGATTGAGTCTATCACTAGCATATTTGAAGTGGTACATTCAAAAATTGGTGAATTGGTGTACTCTAACAAGGATGATAAATGGCTAAGGAATGAAGGTATTTGGTTTTACAAGTACAACTACATCCTTCAAAAAGAAGGAATATCATGTGGAGAACTCCAAGAAATCCCATTACCAACATTTCAATCCCACGAGTGGCCAAATATAGAGCATACAATATTAAGCTCTTTTTGTTATAAGTTATATTCAGAGGTACAAGTTGGAATGAAGGAAAGAAAAGGCATAGGTGTGCATTTAAGCATATTTATTCCATTTTTGGTGTTCCGATATTTTTTTCCAGAATGAAGAATCACTTAGGAAAAAAAATAAAACATACATGACATCCTTTCCTTCTAAAGAACCGTTATCAAATATTTTCCATTCTGGTTGCGATACAAGAATCCATGACAAACATGGAGAACAAATAGAATGTCGAGTAAATCACACCAAGATATCATTTAGCTAAGTTATGTTTACGTCTCATGTTATGACTCCTAATAGAATGAATCACAATGTCTTTATGTTTCTACTAGTGATATTTTCGGTGATGTTGCATCCATTGTTGTAGGTATTGGATAGCGAGACAAATGTTATATATTTCATTCATGTTTCGTTGATGGAGATTTGTTCGTATATGAGGACAATGGAATTGGAGTCCATTAGAGAAAGATGATGATGATGGAACACATTCTCCTATCCTACTAGTTGATGTATTAAAAATGGTCAATGCTTTAGATCCTTGACAATGGAAGAAAATTGGACACTATTTGATGTAAGACAACAATTGGAGTTGGAATACATCCATGATTTCAAGTTTTTTCACAATGGGAAAATAGTAGTAACTTATTATACATGAAGATAATACTTGGCATTGATGTCACTGATATTTATTTTATGTTACCTAAACATATTGAGTTTTTATATGTATATGTTTTCATACTTACATTGTGCTTCATAGATGGGAAAGCGATGAGAGAGTCTTATTTGCTGCAAGGATTGTGTCTTACCATCTAAGATAAAGATTCAAAAGTGCTAGTACAATGAAGATATTTCAAGTGCCCATTATTTGTTTGCAAGTTTGATAATGACAACTATTCATCTCACAGTACTTGGTGTCCAAGTTAACTATGATACTTGCAACATGATTTTATCATTTTCCATGAGAAATATGAGTATGATGGTGATCAATGTTGATATTCATAATGATATAGTACTATCATATGCATCTACCTTTAAGATATGACAAAAATGATCAATTTTCAAGAATTTTTGTGATTATTAATGAACAATGTAAGCTTTTGTTCATTGTATTTTGTTTCACACTTAAATGAACAATGTTTATTTTCTCATTTTGGTGATTATCAATAAAACCAACTTTTTCAAATATATCTATCTATTTTGTATTATTTTTATTAGGTATTTCATGTTATCTTTTATGACATATCTGATTTTGATATTTATGTTTATCCACCTTTCACTTTATATTTATAATCTGATTGTAAGCCTAGTGCCAACTTTCAGGATTGTGTTTTATATGTATTTAAATTTCTTATCCCTAAAAACTTGTAGAAGTGGCAATTTGCATTATGTTTTCTATGGGTATGATTGACCATGATGACAACCCAAACCTTGCAATAAATCATCTTGTATAGATTCAATATTTTCATTGGCATAATGAAGCCCAACATCCTATTCTCTACATAAATTTTTTCCCCATCCTTAGTCAAGGATGTAGAGAGATCTAATTGAAGGATGATTAGTTTGTTTTATTTCAATAAACTTTAAGCAACCGATGTAATTAAGTCTCTTAGAATCAACCTGTGTATATTGGTAAAAAAAACACATGAGTTGTCCATAGGTAGTATAAAATTGCAGTCACTCAAGACTATAAGCTTGTTTGGTCTAGAAATCTTATAGGTGGGAACTATACTACAACTTGGCTATGCATCATTTTTTCCCAAGATATGCAATCTTATGTTATCTTAAGGCTTATTTAATGCAAAGAGTTTTTATGCATAATAATTACTTAATTTGTTTTTCACAAAACTTCTTTATGTTGAACTAGGAAAGTTTTGATGGTTACTCGAAGTTCAATTTATATCACTTTGTTCTAGTTGATAAGGGTGCATGTTCAAGTGTTGAAAAGGATATTTATTCCTAGTGATGTCATTCACAATGTTAAACGTTCTTATTAGTGGTTTTTCCAAGGCGTGTATGATCAACCAAGAAATGCAACTCTTGCAAGAAATGCAACAGAGAGGGTTGATTCCCAGCACCTCAACATGCAATATTCTGATTGGTGCATACTACAAATATTGCAATAACATAAAGGTTGTGTCTTACCAAATAAATTGTGGGAAAAAGGTTTCATGCCAATTGTTGGTGCCTTTCACTCTCTCATTAATTAGCTTTCCTTAACAAGAGAGAGAGGGCATGCAAAAGGATTCCTAAAAAATATATTAAAAAATGTTTCATTTCGAGCAAATTGATCATGTAAAATTGCAATCAATGAAGAGGTGTTTTGGATGATTGGTTTCATGAATATTTATTGGTATTGTTGATATCTCCATAACAAGATGAACATTTTTCATTAGAAATACATGATCTTTTAGACATATAAAATAAAACAATATAGTTGCAAATAAAATTTGATAATGCTTAATATAACCCCGATCAGAAGTCCCTTGGGGGGGGGTTTAGTTTGTATGACTGCAACTTTAGATCAAATATTTGTGTTTCGAGATACAATTTTACGAAGCAATGAAATCCTTTGGAAGACAATTCAATAATATTGTGTCCATCAATGCTAAGATTTGAAGTGTTATATTGCATATGCACCTTAAGGAGAGTGTGAAACATATTTAATTGTCTCTAACTTGGGAAGAAGGGAATTTCCATATCCTCCTTGTAACCAATGAGTTGATTTATTTGCCACTCCTCTTCACTTAGATACTTGTCTTCATATTCATGATTTCTCTTACTAGATTGTGCGCCCTTGGAAATAATTTTAAGAAAATGGAAGCATAGGTGCTTATGATACCTTTTTAATAAGAAAGAATACAGTGACATGTGAAAGAGAATGATATTTTTTATTAAAAAAACTAACCATCTAAATAGAGTATCTTTTTTTTTTGGATTTCTCTTACAAAATATATCATTCCCATAAATTTGTTTCACAAAATTGTGGGCCAACATTTTTCACATGTTTCCAGCAACAATTAGAAATATAACCTTGAGAAGATAACAAAAATATCATATCATAAGAACCTCAAACCATTATAATACTTATTGTTAACCTTCAAGTTAATTTTCATTTATGGCAATTCAAAGACTTTACTTTGGTGGGAAAGCTGATTGTAGTTTCAAGAATTCATCAAGCCTCTTGCGTTTATCATGTTTTTTGTTCGTTAGCCAGCAAGACTCAATTCAGAGGGTTGGGACAAATTCTACTATCATTTTTTGGTTTAAATATGGTTGAGAAAATAGTATCCCTTTGGTTCACTGAGATGTTTATATTATGCATGGGGAAAAGGGTTGGGAATTGTTGGTATTACCTCACAAGGCAACATTCTTTCTGTCAACTAGGTGGTGAGATTCCTTGAGGACTCTTCTCATTGGAAGATTATTTTGCACCATACGTTTAGTTAAGCACAAGTGATTAAAGTACATGGATATTTTGGATTGTGTGATATAATCTCTTCCTTTCCCTCATTTCATATTGTTGGGTCATTCATCTATGAAACTATCAGGGAGGCTTGGAAGTTTGTTTCCAAACAAGTAAAGTGGATTTTTTCAGGTAGCACTGGTTCAAGTGTACAATAACCAAATATCCTTGTGGATTATTCTGGTAATAGGCCAAGGTTTTCAAATTCCAATGGAGATGAGGAGTTTGTAGGGAATTCCTTTGGTGATCATGTGCATCCTCAAATTCTTGGGTTAGATAATGTGTATTGGCATATATGTCATTCAAGGAAGTGTCTTCCCCCTAATTAAATTCCTTGTAAATCCAGCTGAGAATGAGGGTGGAATCTAGACAGTGTTGTGTTCCTTCAATGCCAAGTTTTTTAGTGTCAAGAAGGGTTCTTCTACTCTCATTGTAAAAGGTAATGTGAGGAACTTAAGGGGTGAGCCCATGAACAACTTGAGTGCAGATTCTTATAGTATGGTTAACCCTATATGTGTGGACAAGCCACTCTTCCTAGAAGGTGTGACTAAGCACATTGGGGATTTAGGACTTTTAGTGATGAAAGAAGACATAATAGAAGTGGTTGAGGAGGAGGACTCAATTATGGGCGAAGGAAACCCAACCTCTATTAAGAATATGATGCAACATCATGTGGAAATTTCTACTGCTCATATTGTATATGGTAACTCTTGTGATTTTTAGAATAATATATGATTTGCAGCATAACACCCATAATGTTTTCAATGGATTTTAGGAAGGGTTTTTATGATCGTGTCTCATATATTGGTATTCTTCATGTTGATGGATCACTCTCTCGGAATATAGTAGACGGTTATGGAGGATTTTATGATAAATGAATCACATGTTTTTTTGTTAAGTCTTTTGACATTTTGATCCTTTAATGCAAGGCCCATCCTTATGGAGCTGACATCAAACCATTTTTATGGAGAATTTCTACATCATCATGGTGTTGCATTGGTATACTTTTACATCATGTTTAGAGATTACTGTACCTCCATTGATGTATGATGGTTCTAGGCCCCCAAGGGTTTGGATATTGGTGATATGAGGTAGTGGAATGGAATAATATTATACTTTGAGAATTCTAGTGATTGTGCATGAAAATGTAATGATATTGGTTTGAGACTAGGAGGGGGTGTTCCAAATTGTTTCCTTTTATTGTATGTATGGTGGGGACAATACTTGATGTATTACAATGAATTAGGAATAGCATTTTCATATGTTCCTTTCGTATAGTGGTAGGTGTTACTACTATGGTAGGTGTTACCATAGTGAACTAACAGGCTAGTTCAAGCAATCAAAATAGGAGGTGTAGAATCAATTCCACCTCAGTTTAGAATCCTTCACTTTTTTGGAAATAAATACCTTAGGGGAAGAACCCTATTGTACCTACAAACATTCTCAACAAAGAATATGTTTTTTGTGCAATTCTATGATAATGACCAATATGGAGTGAAATTAAAGTATATTTATGGAATTAATTAGAGAAGGATTCTATTATAGACCAACAATAAGCTACCTCAATCAATTGAATATGAAATTTTAGTGCATGACAAGAGTGAAATAAGCATAGGTAACACTAGTGCAGAGAATTGATAATAATCGGACAACAAGTAATCAATCATAGATAAATAAACCTTACAGACATGGATATGAATATGAGCCCTTAAAGAGTGCTTAACGGACTTTTAAAACAATGAATTCCATTGATCAGAGTTCAAACACTTGTAAACGATGTCAATAACTTTCAGTAATGTAAGCAATAGGAATGCATTATGATTTCAAATAGCACCAAGGAATCATTATACATCTAAAACCATAGTATAGATCAAAGTCATTTGCACAACATTATTTGACCATTCAAGTGCTAGCTAGAAAGTATGCATATCATTATGTTGTGGTTAACAATAAATAGCATTAGTTAAAAAAATAAACTACAACAGCGAAATCACGTTAACAATGGTCAATGTGGACATTTGGTGTTTCACTTTAGTAATTGTCCTTTGAACATTCAACAAGGGTTACCATTAATTGTCCAATAACAACAGTATTAATAGTATCAATCAGTAGTATGCAATAATTATTAACCCTTGTAATTAACTAGATGTCCCCCTATTGATACTGCCCATTTTGCTAATCTCCCCCTCAAATCAAGCTTCTTCTTTCATCTGCATCTCCCCACTTTTTATTATAATGACAAAAGGTAATATTTTCCTATCCCCATATCAATGACACTATCATTGGATAATGATAATATCTTCTTCCCCTAAGCTTATGATCACTTATTATGTTGTCCATAAATATTCTTTTCAATCCTTGTACATGTCTAATTTTTGAACTATCCAACAAGGTCAGATATGGAATGAAAAATTTACGTGTATACTGCTGCAAATGAGTATTTGAAATTCAATTGTCTAGTGTGTTTTATGTGTGCTACTATAGTATGGATTCCCAATATGCTTGTGAGTGCCTTATAGTGATTAGACCAATATATATTCCAAATAATAATATTGTTTTAGACATTTTATAAGATTTTCTTCCTATAACGTATTACATGTTGTTGTTAGAACAACCAAAAATCACGTGTCTTATCTTTTGAAGGGTGCTTCTTTTAAGTCTTTGAATACATAAAACTCTATGAAGATGATCATACTTTTGCCTTTGGATATCATATCATATGTACTTTAGATGTTATCCTGGTGTCTAGGTAGAGTAACACTCTCTTTCTCCAATTTTTGAATGATAGAAATATGTATTTGTGTCTATGTTGTAAAATCAAAATTCCACTAGAAAAATCTGAATTATGTCACTTTGAGGAATGCCTTTTATATGACTCTTTCTTGGCTTGATGAATAATTAGAGTTAGGTATTTATAATCATCATATCCTTAGAATGTTATGCTGCTTCAATATATTTCCTCAGATATTATTATATATTTTATCTATGTCTCATCCTTCTTAGCAAACGACTTTGAACAAACAACATAAATGTCATCTAGACAAAATATTGTATCCTTCAATATTTCTCCCCGCTTTTCCAAAAGCGGTCCTCCTAGAGCTTCTTTCAAAATCCAGCCAACAACTAGAGGATCCACAGTGCAATGTTCCTTAATTGATTATAATATTTCCTCCATATGGGAACTCCCATCATTATTATTTGGCTTTACATGTAACAAGACATCAATACAAATGTAATTTAGAGAGACCTTTTTCAAATATTAAAGCAACACTAAGTTCTCTTGACTACACAAGAAATGAATTATTCCTTCCATAAAAATTATAATGGTCTCTCGAAATTTGTACCCAAGAAACCATGTTTGCAAAACAGATGATTTCAAATACTTAAAGTATTCAGATGTTGGATGATTGGCCACTGCAATTTATTTTTCACTCCCCAAGGCTCTATTTTGTGGTCTCTCCAATTTGCATAAAATGATCATAGCCTTTTACTAAAAGATTCAACATTAGTTCCATATCCATTAGAGAATTTATTAGAAGTATACATCTTCACATCACCATTCCTGGAATATTCCATTGCTAGCAATCAGTCACTGCATCCTAAACCCAAACTTGTGGAATAAATAATTACTTTTACCCCAACAACATATGAATCATCTATGATAAAAAAATAGAAAACAAGAAACATTCAATAAAAGAAAATTTGAGTCTTAAGAAGAAAAAATTACAGTATTGAGAACCCCATGTACAACAGTTAAAGTAACCATGAGTGTTTAAGGGAGGCATTATATAGTCTTTACATGTAAGCACAAATGTAAATACTAATGTAGGTGAGGAAATGTACATATCTCGCAACTACACTAAGATAGACAAAAATGTAAGGAAATGTAGGGGTTATGAGCTCCATACCACAACCTTTGTTTTCTAAAACATCTGTTGGGTTAGGAGAAGGGATAGGAAAAGAAGGAAAAGTCTACAGGGATAAATTAGATGCGCAAGCAAAAGAGTAAAAGTGCACTCACAACAGGGTAAAAATAGTCTAAGAAGGGAGTGAAGGAACCGACACAAGAAGAACAAAAGGAAAGATGCAACGATGATACATGCGACGAGGAAGGAATATATGAGTCGATCGAATAGATAGGTAGAAGATTTAAATATGGACATATAGAAATAAAGGAAGATGGTATAAGGATGAACCAACAGAAGATGGAAGGATAGTTTTTGCGGCTAGTTATGGCCATTATAGGCAAGCTAAAAGACGTTTCCACGTCTAGTTAAAGCCGTGGTTAATGTATTCCAGGACTTTCATAGCTAGGTATGAGCTGACATTTATGTAACAGAGATATTTTGTAAGTTGTTGAGTCTATAGTAACTGAGCTGTACTTAGTAGAACCTGTGTGGTCTCGTAGATGCTAGAAGTAGGATAAACCACTCTATATAAGGGTTCAGAAGGTTATGTAAGTTCAGTATGTTGGCTAGATAGTAGAATTAGAAAATTGTTGAGCCACGAATCTTGCAGCTGTGTACGCAGAGCACTAGTAGAGTAGAAGAGTCGATTCAGGCTATGTGGGGATAAATAGGAATAGATAGAAGAATAAACCAGAGAGCATGAAAGCAAGAAGATTGAGTCAGAAAGACATATCTTAAGAAAAGTTTGCAATTTACAGACTGCAAGGTGCTATATCCATTTCTCATGCTAGATGAAAATAAACTTGGTGGTTTTTCCCAGATGGGTTTCTAGATTATTTCTTGTGTTATATGGATAAGTGTTGTTGAATGGTGAATGTTTATATGAATATTTGCTTGCCTTTCATTATTACAGTTAGTGTTGAATGTATGTCACAATTTGGTTTATCAGTAAATGAATGAATGTTCAAAGCGTTGATTGGAATGGTATGTATGAGTTCATGGTTAAACTCTTAAGTAAAAGTGTAGTCGGGCATTGTCTGTTGAGTATAGGGAATTAGCGACGTCGCAACATTGCACAAGCTGTTGCGTCATGAGGACGAGGTCATGTCACACTCCAGTTCCGATGCATCACTACATTGTCGTTCTGCAGTAGTAAAAATCCATCATGTTGCCTTTAATGAGCACCTTGGTCGTGCATCAAGGGACTATAATCCCTCATAAACTGCAGAAACATGGTTCTGGAAGTTACCCATTAAGATATATTGGGTGAGACTGTGCTTGCTTCGCGGGTTTTGCTGACTGAGCTTGCTATGTTGGGACAGTGTCTTGGGGTGTCATGTTGGTATTGTGTTGATGATTGAACCATGGGTCGTGTCACATGCCCCAATTTTGCAAAAATAATATTATCTTATTTGATTTTATTTAAGACATTATGTTAAATTTTATGCTAAGTTGTAATTGATGACTCAACNCTCGATGGAGAGCAAACAAGCAAGTGGCAGCATCCTCAAACCTCTTCCAACTATTGCAGGTGGAAACCTCTCTACATTTGGGGTCATGATCCCCCAAGAAAGTGGGATCAGAGCAAGTGGCTCAATTAATGACAACTGACCCAAAAGACCTAGGAAATATTTATAAAAATGCCCATTGAAAAGAGCTGAGGCTGCTCATTTTCTAGAGAAGTATTCATTTAGGTGAATGTACTTCAGAGAAATTCAATGGTGAGGGAATTTGTGGAAAGAGTTTGAGGGGTTAAATGCTAAGTGATCTATTCCATCTTTTCAACTGAAGGATCTTACTGCTGAGTGCAGAGTGATTATTGAGTCATTGGACTAGTTTATTGTTTGCTTGCTCCACCGGTTCTCAGCCAAGGAGACTAGGAACAGGCTCAAGGGTCTCGAGGAGACGTTGTTTGAGTGCTCTCCAAGAGTTGGTAGGGAGGAACAGCCTCCTAATGCTATTGTTGTCCAACTTAATCAGGTTCTACAGTCTTTTTGTTTTACTGTGTTAGATGGTTAAATGTGAATCTGACTACTTAATGAATGTTAAATGTTTAGTTGTGAACTGTTAGAGTTAGCAATATTTTAGTTTACTGAAAGAATGAATCTGAAATAGGTGAAAGATAATTCTAACCTGTGTTTTTCCACATCTGGAAGGACCAGACCGTACTCAAGCACAAGAAGTGTATTTAAATTAGATGAAGGATATGATAGAAGTCTGAAATGAATAAATGTATTATGCATTTCACAATATCAGAGTGTTTTATTTATGTATGTAGATTATTATCAGAAAAGAATAATGACCTATTTTTTCATGTTTATTGTTTAACCAACTTATTTATGTAAATATACTGGTAAAGAAAGAGCAATAACTCAGCATAGGAAGAAGGATCATTATATTAATAAAATACCCTAATAGAAAATAGGTTATGCTTACTTACAATCCATTATTCTTTTTATTGAATTTAAAACATGTAGGAGGGTAAACTGTATTATGTTTTCTCTGTATTTTATTTATTAACCTATTGCTTATGCAGTAGAAGAAATATAGTTAAACTACTTGTTTACTTTCAGTTCAAGCAAAGGTATAAGTTAATAAGTATATAGTTGATTTATTAATCATAATAATCTAAGACTAACATATACTATTAACTTAGGAAAGTAATATGAAAATAATTTTGATATTAAGAAGTAACTTATTTAAAATATCTAAGTTCAACTATCAATTTTTTTTTATCATTTCAATAGATGAACAATAGGAGTACGCTAATAACTAACATATACATAAATGTATATTTATAAACGGACTGTTCCCTTTAAATTTTACAAATATGATATACATGTAAAAGAAAACTACAGAGTCGAAAACCCTAAGAACTAATAATATATTTACAAATAACAACCATTTAAGTGATAATCCGAATATTTGGATTATTTAATAATGATCGACAAAACTGTTATAAATTGTTATAGTCCTTCAAGGACAAGTAAAAAGACAATTGAAATATCATAACTAGAATTTTTCACATTACATCTGAACACTAATTAAATGAATTTAACATAGTATTAAGACCTTTTAAATAAATAATTGAAAGATTTATTTATATAAGGGTTACCTACAGGAAAAACCCTAGCTCATTTTCTGAGCAAACAAATGTTCAATACAAAATACTCTACGAAACAGTTACAATCACAGCTTAAGGTAAATAACTAAATTATATCATAAAAAGAAACAAATGGGAAATTTATTTTATTCACACAGAGTTACCAAACAGTACACTACTGAAAACGAGTCTAAGCTCAAAGGCAAACTGTCTTAAAAGACATTGCATTACATTAATAGGCCCGAAGGCCAAACTTAAAAACCAAGTACAAGACCCAACTCAAGGCCAAGTTTACCATCGATGAAACGAGGGTTTATAAACATAACAGAGCCCTTAAAACTTTTAAAAGGAAATCGTATAGCTAAAAGATGAAGCTAGACAAGCTTCCAACTCTTAGTCTTCCATTGACGACCCTGTTACAAGTAGGTGAAGAACCTAAACGATGAACACAGGGTTTACTCGTTTGGAGATGCGGCCTTTGGAGATAGCCAGCACTTGCTTCATCACAGAATGCGACACGGCTTCAAGATTTCCTGCAAATATTTTGCATTACAATTTGTTAGTTCTACAAAACCTTTGAGCATTGTAAACCCTACTATAAAATAATGCGGCTATAAATTAATTCTAAGATAAAATAGTGCTAAACATTACCGTAATAAAAATGACGAACAATCTAGCAGAGAGACTGTCCTTAACAGTAAGAAAGCACATGAATCTCCAACCTTGTCACCACGAAGGAGCTTCTCAGACAGCCAGCGAAGCCTTAGTTTACACAAGTAGTAGCAGGCCGTGAAAGAAAGGCAAGTTGGGATACAAGCCGGTCACAATATCAATGCAAAGAAAAACTATCAAAATTTTGCAGAGTGTAAGCCAATAGCTAGAAAATCTCAACCTCACGCAGTGACAGACCACGATAGAAGGGCAAAAAGGGAGTTACAGGCAGGCTGTAAAGCCAAATGTAAAGAGAACAACAAACCTTGACAGAGTAAAAGGAACCATGGTGGAAAGTTGGCAATATGACCAATATTAAAGGAACCATAGCATGACAATCCCAGGTGTTGGAACAACTAAAAACTGAGTATCACTCATGGCCGCCATGAGAGCTTACATAGAAGTCCGAAGGGCCAACAAAAAATGCGGAGGAAGAATAAGCCAAGGATTAGGGTTGTTGGGTATTATATACGACTAGTACTTGGCCAAGAGAAAACCACATGGCCTTAATAATACAATCATGCAGTGGGTTGACTTTCCATAGTTTACCTGCGACCAAATAATATCAAATTATTTACCAAATGATTTTAACAAACGACGCATAAACTATAACGTATGCCTTGTTATCATGTCATAAAATATATTGCTTAACATATAGTTTGATAGCTCATCTTTGGCATGGGGATACAATGTTAAGTTAAAGTTGACCTAACATAAGATTGGTAATCGTATAGGCTCGTATAACCCCAAAATCCTTGCTTGAAACTTTGGAAAACGATGATAAATGTTTATGCTTGTAAAACATCGTCGGGATATATATATAACAATCCTTTCATCCTTAAACCGTTCAACTTGGGATAGATGTAATTCATCAAAGTATATAGTTATGTCTATATCACTATATGAGTGTTTTATTAACCATGTTTTATCAACGTTATTTCTAGCAAAGTATAGTGACCATTTATCATGTGAAAAGTCCAAGTTGAATTGTGTAAAACCATCAATAACTATAGTGTCTATATTCAAATACATTGTGGTCTATGCATAGTTACACCCTTTTAACAATGATCCAAGTTGTGACAATTATAAAAATTGCATAGCATAGTATTGAGTAGATTCATGAACACTTTACAAGATTAGCATTGTTTTAAACTTGTATGTCTAACAAACAAAATAGATTATGTATGTTTATAAGTATTATAAATACTAACAAATCAAATAGTAGCAAACTATAAAGTTGGCTAAGTGTAGTATAAGAACACTTTTATGAATTCTTTTACATAGTTCAGATAAATGAGACTTTAATAGAATTTGGCTATTTCTCAACTTGAGATTTGCCAGTATTTTACCATGTCTATATTTGGTAGATGGGTTTTATGCTTATACAAAAATACTAGAGGTTAGCATAGGATAGAAGGTTGACCTTTATAAAAAAGCATCAACCTTGGAAACTATTTGTAGACAGAACTTAATACAAGAAAAGTATTATAGAAATAATAAGAATTTGCAATGGAATGATCCTACTCGAATCTGTAATCAATAGAACCACATGGTTTGACGTAAATTTAAGAAGTATAGGAAAACAAAGTTTTCATGTGAAAAGACACTATTGTTTTACACTAATTAAACTTATAATGTCAAGAAGTTTATAGACTGTAAGTTTCCCTACCGAAGATAAATATCGAGCAGCCTGATACTCAAGTAAGTAGTATGATAATGTATAATAACCAAAAGTACAATCAGTATAACGTTGCAAGATATGCCTATAAAAGTAGAAGTTACTAAAAAACTAAGATTACAAGTTTAGAGCCACAGTAACTATCTTTACTGTCCCTACATACGATTAAGAAAGGTACTCAATCATCTGAAATTCATTTACAAGAAAAACTGAAGAAAGCAAACTATTTTTACCTCATAGATGTTGTATGGATTTTAGCAGCTTATTTACTAAGCTTATTATTTGCAAATAAAAACACTTCTGGATACTTTATGAAATTAAAAACATTACTCATTCGATTGTACCTGTAAACCTGTAAGATGTAGTAAAATTTCTGTGTTAGCATAAATGCTAAGTAATCCCAGAATTCAAAGTTAGATTCCACCTACTTGTCATAAAGAAAATGCATCAGTAAACTGAAATAACAATGCACAAGTAAACCTTATTCATGTTACAATAAGGAAACTGCTTAGTTAACGTAATTGAGATTATGTAATACTAATCATTTGGCTGTTCCTATTACTGCTAACCGTTAGTTGTTAGTAAACCGCAGTTTCAACATTTTATGTTATCTCAAAATTTTAAATTTTTGTGAAAATTTGGGGTTCTGACAGGTCGAGATAAGAAGAAGAAAGAGGCCAACAAATGGTTCTATTACCGAGACTGTTAACCATTTGAGTCGAGCAAAATGTTGTGGCATCCGAAAAAGAACGAGATAGAGGACTGGATGGAGTCCAAGATGCTAGAATTCGTGCAAGAAGAGAGCGTAGGATCTTAGTTGAGCACAGAAAAATGGGTACACTAGTACATATACACTGATATTCATGAGATATTATTTGTAGAGTTTCCCATTGTACTGCATGAGTGGCTGCCAAGATTAGCAAGAAGGCATAAAAATTTCCAGAGAAGAGAAACAGTTAAGTGGAATGATCGGTTGGTGCGCGAGATAACCCATGTAAGTAACACCATCTCTAGAGTTGTTGATTTTTGGGTTGACAATATTTCGCAAGGGTATATTAATGAGTTTGTAGTAGAGGCTATAACCTCTTATAGTGAGGCTAAAAGAAAAATTTTCCAAGGACCGCGAAGAAGGTATCTATTATCTATTAGTAGATGGATCAAGATGCTCGTTTATGAGAAGGGTATCCTATAGTTGAGTAGTTAACTCACATACCATGGGGGAAGGCTATGTCATAGATGAGCTATCAAGAAAATGGCAAATGATGAGTTGAGATGTTCCTAGGAAGTATGAAACCTTAACTATAGGCTGGATTCCTATGGAATGGAAAGAGATTTAGATCTAGGAAGAGGAGAAAGACAAAAGATGGTCGGCGAGCTCCTATTCTGTTCAAGGAAAGAGAGCACAAACTTTAGTCGTAGGTAGATGAAGGGTATTACGATGAAGAGGAGGACTATATATCGATTTCAGAAGGAGAAGAAAAGTTTGAAGAGTCTGTTGAGACACCAAGGTCAAGACACAACTACATAACACTAGGAGTATCACCCAAAGTAAGGTATAGAGCCTCATCTCCTGAAAGAGTTATGAATACTAATAGTGCTAGTACTGCGACTAGCGTGCAAGAGGAACCACCTCTATTAGATCATTCACCAAATAAACTCGATGCCAACTCAATGGCCAGACATGATATTTGGTTACCCACATTCAATGGAAATGAAGCAAAGGATCCAGAGAAGAATTGGTTCATATGTGAAGCTGTTTGGATGGTTCATTTAGTTCAGAACACAAACTTGAAGAAAGCACATATGATCATGACTCTAAGGGGTCGTGCACTCGATTGGTTTATGAATTTCTATGTAGTATTGCCAAGAACACCACAGAAGACCCTTGAAGAAATACGAACCGCAATGATCTCCGAGTTCAGAAAACATAAATCTGAGTCACAGTTTATCACCGAGATCAAGGAGATAAAGAAAGCATTGGTAGAGTTAGTATGGAACTTTGACGAACGGTTTAAAAATTTGATGGCCAAAGTAAGTTTCCAAATGTCAGATGTTCAAGATAAAGAATGGTTTATTTCTGCGTTGTTTCCACACATCTGAGGCCCATTGATGCAACACAAGATCGAGTTGCGGACGAAAGTGCTAGAAGTGTCAATGAAGCTAGAATCCTCTCCAATTGGTGATGGTTCCACAGACATGGTACATATTTAGTCACAGTTGACTAATCTAATGATACAGCTTCAGGACATTAAGAAGGGTAAGGAATCCCATGAAGACTTATGGTGCACGAAATGTAGAATGGACGGACACACTACGGATAACTGTTCGACCTTCATGAATTATGTCTCATCCAGTGTGCCAAACCCATTAAATGGCCATGAACTACCCTGGTGTTGCATATGCTAGAATAGAGGAAATCATGATGAGGATTTCTTATAGCTGCAAAAGATTGTAAGTACCCCAACAAACCTGTTCGTAAATTTTTCAAGTTGGTAGGGAATGAATAGAAGGATTGCATAGCATACCAGCTCTTGAAGGAAAATACAATAGACACATACTTGATGAAGAACAATGGGAAAAATCAGGCTGACCCTGCACAAACATCGTATCAACTTGTGCAGTTCCCACCCAATCAGTATCAGAACCACTATTAGCCTCAATATGCACCGCAACAGCCATACACACAACATAATCACTATCATTCGTAATATCAACAGAATCAATACCCCCCGCAGCAACCACCCCCTCAGGGAAGGGGTGGCGGGAAATTTAGAGGTAGAGGAGGTGGAGGAGGATTTAGTAGAGGAAGGGGTCAAGTTACATGCTATAACTGTGGACAACCAGGTCACTATGCCAGGGATTGCTTGGAGCATGCGAAGACATGCTCATACTATAAGGGGCAGGACCATAATGTGGAAAAATGCCCTCAGTTGATTACAAAGTGGAAGGACAGGACCATCATAGGTCCTACTCCTACGCAAAATTCGAACTCAAATCCAAATCCTAACCTGAACGTCCAGATGATTGCCATTGAGCCCAAAGAGCTGAGTGTTGCTGTTGTAACACGAGGAGGAGCTATGACTGGAGCTAACATGGATATACCACAAGCACAGTTGCAACCACAAGTACGACCCACGATGCAGAAGAAGGTACCATTAAACATCTAGAAACAAAATCAAGTATTCATGGACGTGCAACATGAGGTTGTGGATCCAGAAGCCTCCAACAATATCAAAAGAAGTCAAGGAGATGCCTGAACAATTTCAACAGATATTTCAAAAGAGGACTCCACAAAAGGTTAGTAAGCTCAAATCCTTTTTTTCAAGTTGCTTAGCGCTAATACAATATAAAGATGCTATCGCAGAACTACACACACTGATATAAGAAACACCAGTAGAGCCACAACCTAAAAATAAAGTTAACCAGGGAAACAAGAAATTCAAAACAGGACGCGACTTAAGAATGACTGCGTAGATAGAGGATTATGATATGGATTATATCATTTTAGACCTGGGCTCCGATGTCAATATTTTGATGCGGAAATATTGGGAAAGTATGGGCAAGTCATGCCTGGACTGGTCTCCTATCCAGTTGCAAATTTCCAATCAAGCGAAGGTCCTCCCGATTGGTAGATTGAGTCAAGTTCTGGTTGACTCAAAGGGTTGCATACATTTGCATATTTTGAAGTCATTAACATTGTTGATGACACAAACCCATATCTCACGCTGCTGGGAATATATTGGGACATAGACAATCATACCATTACCAACTTCAAGAAAAGGATACTCTCGTTTGAGGACAATGAGATGAGGGTAGTGTCATCCATTGATCCTTTAGAAGTACAAAGATACGTTGATCCTGTCTATAATGAGGGAAAGGGAAACTACCTTGAATAGATCTACAATGTCACTTCCATGCAAGAAGATTACATCAATCCAACAACGGATGGAAACCTGACCTAGAAGAGTGCTAGTTCTTACATATCCGACTCAGGCAAGGCTTTGGAAAACTGGAAAAATTGGTTACATGAAGTCTCTATGAGGAGATGTGCAAGGATTACAAGATCTTTGTGATGGGTGGAAAATGAGTTAAGAGAGCTACCAACCTATGAAGGTTTACCTAACCTTGCATCCTTCCTAAGTGAGTTTGAAGAACTTGCCATCGAGTCACAACAATTAGGCTACATTGGACCATGTGCTGAAGGTTAAACCCGCTAGATGGTGGGGTACACACAAGAAATTCATAACAGAATCGCCACAATGCAGAAGTTTGATGGAATTTAGGTTCACTGAAGAATACTCCACCATCAGCCATAAGTACATAGGGTTTTCGAGCCCTGTTTTGCACATAAATTAGTGTTGCACTGTATTTGTAGCATACCCACTCCAGGAATGGGTTCATCATTTCATTCAAACATTGGAAATGACACCTAGATGCTGGTATTCATCTATGGAGGTACGACGAGGTACTCAGGATTGGGAAAAGGTATCCAAGCAGTTCATGCATACATTTGAATTTGTTGACGAGCAACCTATAGTTGATGCTGCACTTCAAACGATAAAGGAGAAGATATTTGCTGAAATACCTGTCAAGGAGGCCAACGCTCACCAATGCAATGTGACCATTCGACAATGGATGGCTTACTACAATTTAGCTGGAGACCCAGATGATGATTTGACTAACATAAGTAGTGGAATACGAAGGTATGCGCATAGCAGAAGGAACCGATATTTCAAGTGACCAGTTCCTTAAGCCGTTGAAGATCAGGAAAGTAAACATTGGGTCGCTAGAGAACCCAAATTTCTCCAATATAGGATATTATTGGGATGAAGAGACAGTCGCGAAGATCACATAATTGTTGCATGAGTATCAGGACTTATTCCCCACCAATTTCTTAGATATGAAGGGAATACTCGGTGACCTAGGGGAGATGAAAATATCCCTATGAACAGATGCTAGATCCAGTAAGCAACGCTCGTATAGACTGAACCTGAGATATAAAGATAAGGTAAAAGAATAATTGGATCGCATGCTTGACACAGTAATTATTGAACATGTTGAAGAATTAGAGTGGATCATCCCTATCATGATCTAGGATAAGAAAACAACTACCGAAGTAAGGATCTGTGTCGACTTGAGGAAGCTGAATGACGCATGCTTACATGATCCATTCCCAACACTATTTACAGATGAAGTACTTGAAAGCGTTAGAGGACAAGAGATGTATTCATTCACCAATGGATTCTCTGGCTATCATCAAGTCAGAATCATGAAGGATTGTTTTCACAAAATGACTTTCATCATAGAATGGGGATGCTACCAGTATATGGTAATGCCCTTTGGACTCAAGAATGCACTTGCTATTTTTTCTAGAATAGTAGTCTCTGATTTTAAATATTTTATCCATAAATTTATTGAAGTCTACTTTGATTATTGGACTATGTTTGGTCTAGTAAGAGACCATATTGAGAGTCTGTGCATGATGTTGGGTTGTTGTCGCCAGTATCAGATTGCACTTAATTCTAAGAAATGTATATTCTCCACACCATTTGGTGTTCTGTTGGGTCATGTCATCTGTCGCGATGGTATCTTATTCAACCCAGCAAAGAGTGTGATTATTATTGACTTACCACTACCTACATCAGTCACGTAACTCAGATCAGTGCTAGGACACACATGATACTACAGGAATTTCATCAGACGATATGTAGCTATCACCGCACCTATGGAGAAACTGCTAAAAAAAGATGTAAAGTTTCAATGGAAAACATCTTGCCCAAAAAGCTTAGATAAGTTGAAGAAAGCAATGGCCACTGCACCAATACTTGTATTTCATGACTGGAAAAAGGAATTCCATGTGCATGTCGACTCGTCATTTGTGGTGCTCAACATAGTATTGACACAACCAGGAGAGGGTGTGCTTAACCACCCTATTTATTTTGTGAGCAGAAAACTATCAAAAATAGAGAAAAACTACACAACAACCGAAAGAGAAGGCCTCGCTATGGTCTATGCACCTAAGAAGTTTTGACACTACTTTTTGGGTGGAAATTTTCAGATGTACACTGATCATTCAATGCTGAAATACCTAGTCAACAAGCCAGTGTTGGGGGGAATATCTATAGATGGCTTCTCATGTTTCAAGAATTTGACTTTGAGGTCATAGTTAAACCTAGTCAACTGAATGTTGGGTCAGACCACCTATCACGGATAGAAAGTGGTGAAGAGCTAACTATCCTAGAAGATAATTTTCTTGACGTGCAACTATTTGTGATCCACATGATAGATGATTAGAACCATGAGTTTAACAAAATCATTCACTTTTTGAGCACAGGATATTCATCTGAAGGAATGTCAATTAATCAGAAGAAACGGTTGGTTGTCAGAGATGTTGATTATAAATTAATTTCGGGACATCTGTACAATTTGGGCACGAATTAAATACTGTACCACTGTGTTTTTTACTATGAACGACCCTGGATTATGAGTGAAGCACATGTTGGTGTCGCAGAAGGAAACTATGAAGGAAAAGAAACTATGCGCAAGATATTGCAAGAAGGATTATGGTGGCCAACCATACACATGGATACTAAAATATTCTGTAGGCACTGCAATATCTGCCAAAGAACAAGAAAACCATTGCGCTGCGATGAGATGTTGCTTGCAACACAGATAACGCTGCAATCCTTCGACAAATGGGTTGTTGATTTTTTAGGTATGACCAGTCCTCCATGGAAAAGGACTAGAGCATGCTACATTATTGCTATGACATACTATTTAACCATATGGGATTAAGATGCTCATGTAGATATTGTATCGCTGCAACTACGACGAAGTTTTTATTTGAAAACGTACTCACCAGATTTGGCTGCCCAAAACTCTACTCAGTGACCAAGGTACAAATTTTGTTAACAAAGTAATTGCTAAGCTTACTACAGAGTTTCAGATCTAGCATAAGAAGATGACACCCTATCATCCTCAGGTGAATTGAACGGTCGAAGATTTCAACAAGATTCTGGAGAATGCATTGACCATGGTATGCAATGTGCACTGATATGACTGAAATGAGAAAGTATTAGCTGTGCTATGGGCGTATCGCACAACTTGTAAGCGACTAATAGGGCACACCCCATTCAGACTGGTGTATGGACAGGAAGCTATCCTGCCAATGGAATACATCATTTCCATCTTGCGGATTGCTGCGATGACAGAGATGACTAATGGAGATGTTGTCAAGCAAAGGATATCGTAGCTCGTTTAGATGGAGAAGGAACGCTTCGTCGTAGGATTCCATCAAACAGTTGAGAAGTAGCAACAGAAAGCATGGCATGATCTTCGTATTCAAGTTAATCCATTCGAAGTCGAAGGACTTGTGTTGTTGTATGACAACAAGTTTTTCAAACACCCGGGAAAGCTAAAGACACATTGGCTTGGACCATATGTTATCACGCCCATCACTTATGTGGGCGCTGTAAAATTACAGAAATTGGATGGAACATATGTCACACGAATGGTGAATGGAAGTCACTTGAAGCCTTACTACAATGGTTGTGACATGCCTGGCTAGAACAACGCTGTGCGGATTAAAAAAAAAAGGAAAGAAAGGCCAAAAGACGTAAATTGTTATGCCGCACGTCTACAGTGGAACCAACTGAAAACGTAGGACAAAGTGGAAAGCACAAGGAAAAGTAGAAATAATAGGCTGGACGAAATAAAAGTGTGAATATATGGTAGAGATCGAGGTGGTTATGACATCTAAGATTCATAAATTCGACAAGATATGAGGAAAAGAACGACGTGCGTTTTAGTCTCATCAGCCATCCTTGGCATACCTACCATAAATGTACTGATAGATACAACCCACAGATTGAGCTACTGAGTTAATGAAGGAATGAATCAGCTGAGAATCCCATGTGATCAATTAGACATCGACCTCCCATCACATGATGACTGAAGGACACAGAGGCATGTATAAATACAAGGCCTCACCATTAAACAATATTTTATGCATAGAGAGAGAGTAGAGAGAACCAGAGCCAAGATTTTACAGAGCCGGGGCCTGTTATAGAGTAAGCCAATGCCCATGGTAATAGATACCCCCAATGAGAGAGAGCTATCTGAAGCAACTGTTATCTCAAGTTTTCCAATTGAGGAAGAGATAGAATCACCCAAGATACAACAACCAGAGAAACAACCATAAATCGACCCAATGGCATGAACGGGGAAGAAACCTGCTCCTGCGGTTGGTCCTGCGACCTTCCCCGCCAATATGCCAACCCGTGGTTTTCACCCTATGCTGCACCTAGTTTAGAGACCACCAAATACAACTGCGGAACCACTCAGAGAGCCGAGACAGGATGGAGAAAGAGCCGTTGGAGATTTTTCCCAGCCAAAAATGACCAGGAAACAAAAGGCTAAGGCCATTCCCGACAATGATGGCAAAGCACCAATAGAGGAATATTCATAGAAGGAGGCCCTCATGGTTGAGAACTCACCACCTCACAGAGACATAGATGCTAGGAGGGAAGAAGAAGAATTCCCGCACTATGTTCGGCCCAGGAGAGCTGATGCAGAAGAGGTGATGCTTCAAAAGAAAGCATCCACATTTTTAGTCTCATCCTGACTCCCTAACAATGTACCCCTGCTGATTAATCTAATGCCAAAGATTACTAGTTTTGCATTTTAAGATGTTGACACTTGCCTACAATTTATCTTGGAAATAAATAATTGCATGACTACAAATCAAGCTAGACTGACTCAGGTGCAGGTCCTAGTACCGATGCAGTGGGCTATTGGTGTCGCCAATGCAGGACTATTGGAATTATTGTTCATGCCACACTTCTGCCATACTATACAAGTTAATACCTATGTGAAATAGATTCTGGTTTGTTTCCATAGAGGATGCCTATGGCTCAATCAACCATACCTGGTCACCGCCGAGCTCATTTCTTCAATCATAGGTTTGCCGAAGACATGAAAATACCACATGCCATATTTGAACCACAAAGACACCACCAAGATAAAGCAGAAGTATATCCTTCAGTGCGTGGGGAGGGGATTTCATATCGCCCCTATCTAGGAAAACATAGTTCTATTTTCTGCAAAACTCCTCTCTTGTAAACTGTTGTGCAAGATGAGGCCAACTCAATGTACTGCTGGAGCAGTAGAGCTTGTAGAACTGAGTAGACAAGGAGTGATTTTCAATTCATCGTAGTTTCTGCTCAATGCACTAATAGATGATGTGCAACAGGCACAGAAGGAGCCTAATCACAAATTCCACTACCCCTGGCTGCTCATCATGATATCATTCATTCCATGGTCCAACCCACCGGACTACCGGCGAATGGATGTCCCACTAATTTTCCTTGGCGCAAAGTATCAAAACCTATGGGAGAGGAAGAATAACAAGACCCGCCAGATGGATAATAACATCAATTGTTTTCTACACACCGTTATTAGGTGAACCCACATAATACGGTGCACGATAGTGCACAAGTATGCAGCCTTCATAAATTTCCAGGTTGGCGTGCATAATATGATTTTGGAGTCGAAGAACAACCCAGCGAAATAAGCGCACAATGCAGGGTTCATGATCACTGATGTTGATGTGGATGCAATTGTTCAAGAATGGCCAGATGAATTGTGTGGCCCACTGGAAGAGCCACTCCCTGTAGAACAACACTAAGAAGACCCACCGGTGAACCAAGGAAATGGTCAGGAAAATGGCTAAGGAAATGATGGAGGCGACAGTCAAGATAATCAGTCGCAAGAAGATAAAGAAGAAGATAATGATGGTGGTGATGGTGGCTCTGATCATGGTGATTTAGAGCACACACCTAGTCAGGAGAATGTCCAAAACCAAGATAAAACACAGCAACGAGGATGACAACTAGCACCCAAGAAGAGGAAAGCTAGAAAAACAACTAACATGGATACCTTGACTGAAGAGCATATTCGCATGCTAGCAGATGTTGTAGCTAAGGTCGTGAAGGATAGCTTGTTGTTCTGAAGATGTAGCAGGAAATAATTATTGATCAAGTTGGAAACCACCTTACTAAGTTGGTAGATTCCATTAACGAGGTCAAAGCCACTCTTGAGGCTCAGACATATGGCATGGATCCTAGTGTTCCAGTAGTCACTCCAGATCTAGTGTCGCTGATCAAAGTACATGTCTAGGGGCGTGCACTTGAAATAGGGACGGAGACAAATGCATTTGATGATATTGTCAAGGAGTTTGACACATTGCACATAGACTTCTCCAAGTTAGCATTGAGTGAAGTCCATGAGTTGCAATGGGAAGTTGCGACGAAAATATGGCTGAGGGAGAATGTTGTTGCCTATCAAGCAACAAAAAAGAAAAACAAGGTGAAGGTGTGCAAGGCCCTCTTTAGGAAAAGAAGAACAATAAATTGAGGCACACGAGCAAAGCCGCGTTGCGCTAGATGAGACCATTAAGGGTGCAGTCGCTGAGTTCCCACCAAAAGCGGGCTAGGAAGATGAATATTCAGCAGCTAAGGTTTCTCAGCTGTCGCAGATTGCAGTAGAGTTAAAGAAGCAGGTTGAGGAGCTTCAAGCTAGGAATGTACCAGGAACACCTCTTGAGGTGGTTGAGGAATGGAATAAAGTAGTGTCTGAGGCTGTTGTGAAGATATGTGATGGAGAAAAGCTTTACACTATGGAAGTTGAATCCGTTTCCACTATATGGGAGGCACTTCTGGAATATGATACAAGAGAGAAGATCAAGGAAGATGCACAACAAGCTAATCAGAAAATCACCTCTGTGAAGAAAAAAATGAAGAAGCTCTCACTACAGGAGAAGGTTATTAAGATGGTTGAGATCAAACAACTTCAGCAGGAAGCTCAAGCCCTGCGTGACCAAGAGTGCACTAGGAATGAGGAGGCAGAAACATATAAATCAGAAGTAGTGTGGGTGATAGGGCCTATTCACCCTGTGTAGCATAAGCTTCGGCATATTGCGCAGTCACCAAAATCAGGACCGTCGAAACACATCAGTTCCGACTGAGTGAAGAAATTGGAGAAACAAGCTGAGGAAGTCAGCGTGGATGTTTCTTGGGTGCAAGAATTTTTAAAGGAATTACAGGATAAGGTTGGTCATGTGACACAACCGAAACCATACATATATGTTTTTGGGGGAAACATGAAGTTTTGCAGCACAAAATTTTGTCGAGAAGTCCCTTTTTGCTTAGTGGCTCGGAATGAGCCACATGTGAGTGTTGGTGGCATGTTGGGTCAGGAGAAGACATTTGAAAAGATGGAAAATGATACAAGGATAAATCATATGCACAAGCAAAAGAGGAAAAGTGCACATGCGATAGGGTAAAAACATGTCAAGAAGGGAATTAAGGAACCGATGCAGGAAGATAAAACATGTGCGCGACGGAGGAAGAGAAAAATGAAAGCTGCGATGAGGATACCTATGATGAGGAAGGCATATTTGAGTTGATGGAAGAGGCAGGTAGAAGAGTTAAAGCTGGACATGTGAAAATCAAGGAAGCAAACAGAAGGACGAACCAATGGAAGATGGAAGGATAGTTTTTGTGGCTAGTTATGACCAATACAAGAAAGATGAAAGATGTTTCCACGGCTAGTTAAAGCTGTGGTTAATGTCTTCCAAGACTTTAACGACTAGGTATGAGACAACATTTATGTAACATAGATATTTTGTAAGTTTTTGAGTCTGTAATAACTGAGTTGTACTCAATCGACCCTGTGTGGTCTCGTAGAGGTTATAAGTAGGAGAAACCCACTCTGTATAAGGGTTCAGAAGGTTATGTAAGTTCAATAATTTGGCTAGATAGTAGAAGTAGAAGGATGTTGATCCGGGGATATTGCAGCTGTGTTCGCAGACCACTAGTAGAGTGGGAGAGTTGATTGAGGCTGTGTGCAGATCAGTAGGAGTAGATAGAAGAATAAACCAGAGAGCATGAGAGTAAGAATATTGAGTTAAAAAGACATATCTTAAGAACAATTTGCAAGCTATAGACTGAAAGGTGCTATATCCATTTCTCATGCCAGATGAAGAGCACCTTAGTGGTTTTTCCCAGATGGGTTTCCACGTTATTTCTCATGTTATATGGATAAGTGTTGTTGAATGGTGAATGTTTATATGAATATTTGCTCACCTTGCATTATTATAGTTACTATTGAATGTATGTTGCAATTTGGTTTATCAGTAAATGAATGAATGTTCAAAGCGTTGATTGGAATGGTATGTATGAGTTCATGGTTAAATTGTTAAGTAAAAGTGTTGTCTTGCACTATCTGTTGAGTATAGGGAATTAGCTACGTCGCACCATTGCACTAGTTGTTGGGTCATGAGGACGGGCTCGTCTCGCACGCCAGTTTCGATGCATCGTTGTGCTATCGTCATGCAGTAGTAAAATCCCATACTGTTGCATTTGTCAAGTGCCTTGGCCATGCGCCAAGGGATTATAATCCCATGCCAACTGCAAAAACATGGTTCTGACAGTTACCCATTAAGATATCTCGAGTGAGACTGCACCTGCTTTGCGGGTGTTGCTGACTGAGATTTCTTTGTCAGGCTGGTGTCTTGGGGTGTCATTTTGGTATTGTGTTGAGTGATTGAACCATGGGTTGAGACAAGAAGATTAAAGAGGCCAACAACATCTGCAAAAAGTATACATCTCTTTGGATGAACATCAAAATGATTCCCATACTGGAATAGCTTAATTGTGTTGAGGTATCCAATACAATCCTTGAGTGCCCAATTCACTATTGTAGCTGTTGTAATCGCACCTTTATTCAACCCTACAACATAAAGTAATCCTTGCAACCCAACCAATATTATAATTGAAAAAATTATTTAGTGACAATTTTCTATCCATTCATGGCATTTCTTTGATTGATGAAAGTTAACTATATGAGAGGGAAGTAAGATATAACAACAAAAAAAGAGAACATGACATTCGTACAAAATATGATGATAGAAGTTATATTAAAAAAACATATTCTTGACAACAAAAGGAAAAATATGCATACAAAAACCATTATCATTTTCAAATAGTAAACAAATTATAGTTAAGAGTCACAACCGTCCTACTACTCATTGTTCTAATTTAACTTAGTATGTGTCTACCACGATTTGCAAATAATCTAATAATGTAATATCCCAACCAAATATGATCTGAAATTTTTAACTCTTTACCAATTGGGTTATTTATTTTTGTTTATCAAACACTCATGAATAGTGACAATAAAGTGTTGTAGGTCATGAGTCTGGACTTGACTTCAGTGCTTCTAGAAATGGATCTTTGCTCTGAACCTTCAACAAATACTCTAGAGGTTTAATGTTGTATCTTTCACTGAAGCTATAGTTTGAACTTGATGTTTTAACAAAAACTTCACTAAGCATTCATGTGTTGGCTGATTGAGAAAATATGGTTTTATTTGGTGATATTTGGACCTTAATATGAAGCATGCCAGACTGATATAACCACATAATTTGATGAGTATGCTACAGGAAGAAATATTGCATGAATTCCTTTGGATAGACTTAACATGCATTGTATATTAAGTTTGCACTAACAATACAGAGAAATAAACTCAGATTTTCATGTTGCCTCAAACCTGGCACATTCAGAAGTTTATTCACACCTTTTGAAGTCTGAAAATGATGAATAATGTGTTGGGTTGAGGAATTCCTGTAGATGACAGTCTACTGGAGGATGATGGCTTCTTTTCTTTGAACCTTGTGCAATGAAAAAATCCTTCCAAATCAACCCAACACTCAATAATCATGCTCAATAGTGCATTCAAGAAAAATAAATATTCTAATAAGCAGTATGATTGAATTAATATCACACCCCCTTGAATATGTAGCCAACAATGACTCCGTTAAATGGATACGATATGGACTGTAAATATGTTGTAGCAGCTAGAATTTTAGCAATTCAAAAGTAGTGTTGTAGCACCCTTTCTCAGTTCATGCATTCCCTATAATCTTCAACACTATTTTCTCATGGTATTAAATTCCTCAAATTGAAAACACAATAAACACGCCCTTCATAATGAATACACATAAGTAGAAAGAATAAATAACACACATATTTTAGTAAGAATGTGCCTATCCAATAACTTCTTAACACGTCTTTGCTTATCCTATCGAAACCCTCACGAATGCATCCATGAGTAACATGATAACCTCTCATAGTGTATGAAGTACCATTTCCTCAAACCAATGATTAATATGCTATTGTTTCACAACAATGGAAATTATTAATATTACTTTACCTAGAAACGCTTCCCGACTCTGGAAATGACCCAAATCCATTGGGAAACATATCAAATGGCCTTGAGGTTCCTAGGACATTAGAATTTTGAAGAGTGTACTTCCCATGAATTTCCCTATTAAATATTTAGCACTTTGCAATTCGACCTCTTCCATGGAGATCCCTACTCTAGAAACTATCTTAAAACTATACATTCTACCATTAACATAAATCATTTTCATTTCATTTTCTTAACTATATGGAACATATGCATCATATGCCCAACTTAGCCAGAATGGTTGACCAAAGTTATTGAAATTATATCCGGGTTTGAGAAGCCCAAGTCATCTGTGGAATTTTTTTTACAAGGCCCATTTGAGACCCCAAATTTCCTCTAATGATGTCTAATTTATTGATTGGGATTTATTTAAGGGACTGGCTTCTTTGTCCTCTAATCCATGAAGCAAACTATGAACTTTTGAATGTTTAATTTCAAATATCTAGCATTCCCATACATATGTATAAATTCCAATATTAACATGCATACCTTTATGCCATTACCATTTGAAAATGGAAACACATCATCCTATGAATAATAGATGTGTCATATTTATGGATATCCATACCTTGATACATGTTATAAGCCCTATTTATAATTCTAATTAATTTGTTTTCCAGTGGAAACAATAGTAAAGGGGACGGAGGAAACCCTTAGCCCCTTAGAGGGCTTCAAGTATTTGATGGAAAACCATTTATAGTAATAGTAAATGAGACTGGAGTTATATAATCCATAATATATGAAACAAAAGGGTAATTAAACCCTACATGTAAGAGAATCATTCTCAAATAAAGGAAATTCACTGGTCATAAGCCTTTGACAAATCCAGTTCTAGTTTTATAGTTGATAGTTTTTTGGTTTTGAATGACTGAAGCCCTTCCTGCATTGCTCCGTTGGCATCAAAATGTGCCTTCCAACAATTATACCAAATTTATAATGTGCTTTTATTTGAATTAAGTTCTCATTTATTGCTAAGTACGCATGTTCTTTACTTTGCTTATAGTTCTCATTCATTTTTTGGTACACCTTACACACATTTCCATGGATCCATATTTCTTATTCAATAGAAAATAAGGGAAGCAAAATGGGAGTAGAAGTTCCTTGATTTGGAACTCCATTATTTCTCAATAAGGTTGAGCCTTAAGTTTGGGTGGCTAATATTTCTCTTTGAAGAAAACCTAGATTTAATTCATTTAGAAAAGAAACTATGCATATCTAAGGCAATGGTTTGTTTAAATTTTTTAATACTATACTTACATTCATAAACAAAAACTGAGTGGAGAAAACATGAAACATTGTATTAACTCTAAAACAAATGAATCACACAAATCCCTAGCAACTTGATGTACTACACTCTTCCAAACATGCCATCTATCATTGCATCAAATATAGAACCCTAACACAATTATGGTGGTTTAACCACCTACACTAACAATAACTACATGATAGTCACATAACACTTCAAAAATAAAATAACTGACCAACATACACATATACCAAAACCACACATATACCAGCACGCATGTATACATACTTATGTGTTGACAAAATTCTCACATATTTATGTATTTGCTGATGTTTTTTGATGAAATTATATATTTTAGTTCAACCCTAGGGCTGAAGTTTCTCAACGATTAGATTCAAGAAACTTCTATTGAGATGTGAAATTTCATAATTGCATTAATTGTTAAATCTTGAAATTTCTACACAAATTATTCTTTAATGTTTGGAGTTTGGTATAAAAAAATGGGTTCATGAATGTTTTTTGTGAACCTTTATTGTCTTGATAATTCAATCAAACTCATAAGTTGCAGTGAAATATATGTATGCAATTAAAATATCATACTTTTTTCATATCATGAGGTTTGGGTAGATGTTTTTCAAAATAAGATGTGAATATGTTTGCATTAAAGAACTCCCTTTGCTTCCATTGCTCAGTGGTTTCAACAAGAACTCAATTGACTTGCAATGTCATACACAATGCAAAAACCTTGCATGTTTCCTTCACTCTCCTTATGATATGGAACATGAAAGGTTCGTTATGCTTCTATGAGGCACTTGTGGCTAAGTTGATTTCCATTCATGGGTTTATCGTTTTCTCATATACCTTCATCTACAACCATTGATATTGTCATAATGGTGACTCACCTATCCATGAAAGAATGGGAAGAATTTCTTCCCCAATACTAATATACATAAGTTAGACATATTATCTGTCAAAATATCATATACCATGCAAGGAGAATTGAACAACATGAAAAATTTGCGAAGAACATTCATAACTTTAGTCTCATGCGAATATATACAATACAATTAGCTAAACACCTTTGACATTTGAACTAATTAAAAAGTAGGGTATCTAGCTTTGTATAAGTTGCGAGTCTCTTCAGAAAGAAAACTAGTGTGGCAACATTTACATTTCTAGTCTTTTATTGCTATGGTTAATTACTTTACAACTAAAAATGTAGAATCATAACTAAAATCCACTCATCAATCCAAATTGAAATTAACATCTGAAATAAAAAGATAATTACTTCTACTACTTGTCCTACATCAAATATAAGAACATTATCATTTTATTATATATATATCTCAGCATTACAAAACAAAGTTTCTACAATAGACTATATCAAAAAATCCCCCTCTTTGTCTTCTTTTGTATAAGTTTCCCCATACATATATATCTTTCTCAAACATAGATAGATCCTCCCTTTTAATAGATAAAACTTTTCTTGGGATAAAATACCTATCTTTGTCTTTATAAACAATATTACAAAAATAGAGAATCATTGATTTATTAGCGCAATCCAATTTCCCAGAAATCATTTTGTATTTTATTAGCACAATCCAATTTCCCAGAAACCATATTGTATTTGAACGATTTCATTTTCATTCCTATGACATGAAATGTATAGTAATGATATCTATAATCTTGATCTCCATATATGTTTTCCAACTATACTTTGATTGGACCTTTAAGCAATGATCCACACTTTCTCATAGTGACCTAGCCTTGAATGGAGCAACACACAACCGTATTATGCCTTCAATTTTCAAAACCTGTGTGCCCAATTTATGCCAAGACACATGGAAATGTGATAATATTTAAAAATTTCATCCGGAACTGAATTTAAGTAGAAGGAACCAAACCATGTGAGAAAGAAACCTCCAGCTAGCACATGACCGCTTCTCAACAATTACCATTATTAGAAAAATCCATTATAAAGCTTCTAAAATCATTGAAAACAAACGAAATACATAAATTAATCAACATTTTACCTTATGCACTGGGTGTGACATGAATCTGTCAAAATGGTGTGAATCCATGTTACCACTATTTTTTTTCTCTCGATACAGATCAAAATCATCTACCATATGATGATGTAATGGAAGAGCTTGAACAATAATACTCTTTTCCTTTAACTCTAATTTTGATGGGCATGTATGGGATGAGGTGGGCCACAGGATTCTAGGTGCTGACATTTTGGATATTCACGATTGACAGTAACATGCTTATAGAATAAATAAGTAACATACTTATATATAAGGTTTATGAAAAGAATACAATAGAAATTAATAACATGACACAATGAGCTGATGAAATGTTATAATAGCGAAATGAACCATGTACCTGGAATATTACTAATATGCAAACTTCCATGTTCCCTCAAACACTGTTGGTTCAGAGAAAACATTAGAATTTTTATCTATTTTGTGCATAGAGGCCTACAAGATAAGTCATAACATACATTATGCTAGATTATAAACAAAGTTTAGCAATTTTTAAGTTCCCTTAAAAAATTGTGGTTTGGAGAAAACATCAAAATTCACTATGCTTGTGCAATAGGTTTCATATCCATGTAATATTTCACCGTTGAACACTAAGTAACACATCCATGTACATGTATTTCAATGAAAATTGAAAGGAAAAATACATCATTTAATGAGATCAAATAGAAAACATTTTCCAAATTACAAAAAAAATGCTTCCACTTCACAAATTACAAAACTATTAGTAATTACAGAACAAACTTGTTTTGAAACACAATGTCATACATTTAACTATATTTCAAGAAGTGTACAACAGTAAAATATCATTGCTAAGATCTTAAAAACAAAAATCCAATCTGTCATTCCATGGCTTCCATAACCAATTAATTCAAATCTAATAGAAGAACCTCTCAAATGATACAATATTGTGTAGAAAACAATTCATGCACTACAATAATGTTAAAACCAAATACAAGAGTCATTGTATTAAAATATTTCATCCCATGTAATGTAATGTACATCATACACCTATTTCCTCAATCTCAAGACAATAATGAAAGTGTAAGTTTCACAATTATGTCATTTTGATCCAATGGTTTTATTTCTTTTGCAACTTCCACCCAACTATTTCCTTATTTTCTATACTAAGGAATTGAAAGATGTTGGGCCAGAAAAAGTGCACAAGGAAGAATATGGTGTGCAAGAAAAGGAGGAAAAGTGCATGCGCGACATGGTAAAATCAGGTCAAGAAGGAAATAAATGAACCGACGCAAGAAAGCTAAAATATGTGCATGATAGAGAAAGACATGATAAGGATGGAAAGGAAGCATAGAGTAGAGGAAGTCACGATAAGGCTGGTGTGATGAAGAAAATCACATCCAGAGTCAGTGGAAGAGGAAGGTATAAGATTTAAAGCTAGACAGGTGAAAGTCAAGGAAGACTGCAGAAGGACGAACCAATAGAAGATGGAAGGACAATGTTGCGACTAGTTATGACTAGTACATACAAACTGAAAGACATTTCTGTGGATAGTTAAGGTTGTGGTTAATGAATTATAGGACTTTTGTGGCTAGGTATGGGCTCACATTTAATGTAACATAGATATTTTGTAGCTACTTAAGTCTGTAATAATTGAGATGTACTCAATCAACCCTGCGTGGTCTTGTAAATTCTATAAAGAGAAGGAACCCGCTCTGTATAAGGGATAGATTTGGAAAGATAGATTATTAGAGAGTTAGAAGTAGTAAGGTTGAATCAGAGTAGAGTCTGGTAGAAGTAGAATGCTTTTGAGTTGCGGATCTTGCTACTGTGTGCATAGACTGCTAGTAAAGTAGAAGAGTTGATCGATGCCATGTAAGGATCAATAGGTGTATATAGAGAATAAACCAGAGAGCATGAGAGCAAGAAGAGATTGAGTGAGATAGACATATATTAAGAACATTCTGCAGGTTGTAGACTGCAAGGTGCTATACACATTTCTCATGCTAGATGAAGATAACCTTGGTTCTTTTTCCCAGATGGGTTTCCATGTTATTTCCTATGTCACGTGGATGAATGTTGTTGAATGGTGAATTTTTATGCAAATGTGTGTTTACCTTGCATTATTACAGTTAGAGTTGTTGTTGAATGTATGTCGCAGTAGGAACACTCAATGAATGAATGAATGTTTAAAGCATTGTTGGAATATTATGTATGATTTCATGGTTAAGCTGTTGAGTTAAAATATAAGTCACGCATTGTCTGTAAAGTATAAGGAATTGTTTGTGTCGCACCATTGTACCAGTCACTGAGTTGTGAGAATAAGAATGTGCCACGCATGAGTTGCGACACATCATTGTGCTGTTGTCACATAGTAAAATTTGCGAGTGCGTTGGCTGTGCGCCAAGGGATTGTAATCCCTCTCCAACTACAGAAACATGGTTCTAGAAGTTACACATTAAGAAATATTGGGTGAGACTATGCTTTCCTAGCAGGCATTGCCGACTGAGCGTTCTCTATCGGGCGGATGTCTTTTGGTGTCTTGTTGATATTGTGTTGTTTTTGAACCATGGGTCAAGAAAAGAAAGAGAAAGAAGCCAAAAAATGGTTCCTTTTTTGGGACCGTTAACCATTTGAGTCGAGGGAAATGTTGTGGCATCCAAGAAAGAATGATATAGAGGATTGGGTAGATTCTAATATGCTAGCATTTGCGCAAGAAGAGAATGCAGGATCTTAGTTGAGCACATAAAACTAGGTAGACTAGTACATATACATAGATATTCACAAGATATTATTTGCAGATTATCCCATTGTGCTGCATGAGTGTCTATCAGGATTGGAAAGAATGTAGACAAATTTCCAGAGAAGAGAAGCAGTCGAGTGGAGTGATCAGTTGGTTCGTGAAGTAACCAGTGTTAGTAACACCATCTCTAGAGCTATTGATTTTTGGTTTGACAGTAATTTTCAACGATATATTGCTGAGTTTGTAATAGAGGCTATAGCCTAATATAGTGATGCTGAAATAAATTTTTTCCAAAGACCCTAGAGAATATATTTGTTATATATCAGTACATGGATCAAGATGCTCGTTTATGAGAAAGGTATCTTACAAATTGAGTAGTTTAGTCACATACCTAGGAGGAAGGCTATGTCATAGACAACCTGTCAAGAAAATGGGAAATGGTGAGTTGAGATGTTGCCAATAAGTACAGAAAATGAACTAGAGGTTGGATTCCTAAGGAGTGGAAGGAGATTCAGATAAGGGAAGAGAAGAAAGACAGAGGAAGGTCAATGAGCTCCTAGCATGTTCAAAGAGAGTGAGCACAAACTTCAGTCACAGGTATACAAAGGATGATGTAACAAAGAGGAGGACTATAGCTCAATTTTGGAAGGAGAAGAACACACTAAAGAGTCTTTCGATACACCAAGTTCAGGATGCAACTACATCAGACCAAGAGTATCACCAGAGGTATGGTCTAGAGCCTCATCTCCTAAAATAGTTGTTAACACTGATAGTGCTAGTACTGTGACTAGTGCATAGGACAATAAAAATCCATTAAATCATTTATTAGATAACCCTGACGCAAACTTAATGGCCGAGCATGATATTCGGTTACCCACATTCAATGGAAATCGAGCAGAAGATCCAGAGCAACATTGGTTCATCTGTGAAGTTGTTTGTATGGTTTGCTTAGTTCAAAACGCAGACTTAAAGAAAGTGTATATGATCACGACTCTAACGGGTCATGTGCTGGACTAGTTTATGAAGTTTTGCATGGTACCTCCAGGAGAAACACAAGATACCCTTGAAGAAATACAAGATGCAATGATCTCTGAGTTTAGAAAACCTAAATCTGAGTCGCAGTGTATCACCGAGATCAAGGAAAAAACAAGCATTGGAAGAGTCAGTATGGGACTTTGACTAATGGTTTAAAACTTTGATGGCCAAAGTAAGTTTCAAAATGTCAGATGTACAACATAAAGAGTGGTTTATTTCCATGCTATTACCACACATCGAAGGCCCATTAATGTAAAAAAATATCGAGTCACAGGCAGAAGCGCTAGAACTGGCAATGAATATGGAAGACTCACCAATTGGTGATGGTGCCGCAAGAATGGTGGAAATTCAGTCGTAGCTGGATAATCTAATGATACAGCTTCAGGAAATCAAAAAGGGAAATGAAGCCCATGAATATTTATGGTGCACAAAATGCAGAATTGGTGGACACACAAGGGATAATTATCTGACCTTCATGAATTACGTCTCATCTGGTGCGCCAAACCCATTAAGTGTCCATGTATTACCATGGCACTGCATATGCTAGACTAGAGAACATCGATACGAAGACTGTCTATAATTGCAAAAGATTTTAAGCACTCTAGCAAACATGTTTTGTAAATTTTACAAGTCAGTAGGGCATGAAGAGAAGGATTGCAAAGCATACCAACTCTCAAAGGAAAAGACGATCGACACATACTTGATGAAGAACGATGGGAAGAATCAAGATGAACTGGTGTAATAATTGTATCATCTTGCACATTTCCCACCCAATCAATATCAGAACCAGTATCCGCCTCAGTATGCTCCACAACAACCATATGCGCAACAGAATCACTATCACCCACAATATCAACAGAATCGATACCCCTCATAGCAACCACACCCTCAAGGAAGGGGTGCTAGAAAATTCAGAGGTAGAGGAGGAGGAGGAGGATTTGGTAGAATAAGAGGTCAGGTTGCATATTATAACTATGGACAACCAAGTCACTATGCCAGATATTTTGTGGAACCTGCAAAGACATGTTCATACTGTAAGGGATAGGACCATAATGTGGAGTAATGTTCTTAGTTGATTGAAAAGTGGAAAGCAAGGACCATCACAAGTCCTACCCTTGTGCAGAATCCGAATCCAAATCCAAATAATAACTTGAATTTCGAGATGATTTCTGGTGAGCCAAGAGAGATGAGCATTTTTGCTGTAACACAAGGAGGTTCTACGACTGGAGCTGATCTAGATGTACCACAAGAACAACTACATCCGAATGCAAGACCTGCGACGCAAAAGAAGGAGCCATTCGACGTCCAAAAATAGAAGCAAGTATTCTTGGACATGAGACATGAGTTTGTGGATCCAAAAGAACCATCGACATCAAAAGAAGTCAGAGAGATGCCTGAACAATTTCAGTAGATATTTCAGAAGAAGGCTCCACAAATGCTAGTAATCTCAAGACATTTTTTTCAAGTTGCTTAGCATTACTACATTACAAAGATGTTATCACAGAACTACAAGCACTGATAGAATAAATACTAGTAGAGCCGCAGCCTGAAAATAAAGTTAACCAGGTCAGAAAGAAATTCAAAACTGGATGCAAGATAAGCATGACTATGTAGCTAGAGGATTATGACATGGATTATATTATTCTCTACCTGGGCTTTGACGTCAATATCTTGATGTGGAAAATTTGGGAAAGTATGG
Organism: Pseudotsuga menziesii; assembly: GCA_001517045.1. Classification (NCBI taxonomy): domain Eukaryota; kingdom Viridiplantae; phylum Streptophyta; class Pinopsida; order Pinales; family Pinaceae; genus Pseudotsuga; species Pseudotsuga menziesii. The sequence continues at coordinate 453,785 of LPNX010149935.1, forward strand.
GCAAGTTGCACCTGGACTGGTCTCTTGTCCAGATACAACTTGCAAATGAGGCGAAGGTCCTACCAATTGGTATATTGAGTCAAGTCCTTGTCGACATTGAGGGGTTGTGCACATTTGTGGACTTTGAAGTTATTAACATTGTTGATGACATGAATCCATATCCTACACTACTGGGAATAGATTGGGATATAGATAATCAGACCATTATCAACGTCAAGAAAAGGAACCTCTCATTTGAGGATAATGAGATGAGGGTAGTGTCGCCCATTGATCCATTGGAAGGACAAAGATATATTGAGCATGTCTATAATGAGGGATAGGGTGACTATCTTGACCAGATATACAATTTCACTGCCATGCAAGAATATTATATCAATCCGATAGCGGATGGAAACCTGACCTGGAAGAGTGCAAGTTCCTGCACATTCGACTCAGGGAGGCCTTAGAGAATTGGAAAAACAAGTTACATGAGGTCTCTATGAGGAGGTGCACAAGAATTACAAGGTTTGTGTGATGGGTGGAGAATGAGTTAAGAGAGATGCCCACCTATGAGGGCTTACCTAAACTTGCAACCTTCCTAACTGAGTTTGAAGGCCTTGTAACATATTTGCGCCGCTTGTCTGCGTTAGACCATGTACTAAAGGATACACCCGCTAGATGGTGGGGCACACACAAGCAATTCATAATAGAATGGTCACAATGTAGAAGGTTGAAGGAAGTCATATTCGAAGAATAATTCATCATAGTGAGTCACAAGGACACAGGATTGTCGAGCCCTGTACAACACATAAATCAATGTCGCATCATATTTGTAGAATACCCATGAAATGAATGGGTCCATAATTTCATTCACGCATTGGAAATGACACCTAGAAGCTGGTACAAATATATGGAATTGCAACAAGGTACTCAAGATTGGGAATAGGTAGCTAAATAGTTCATGCACACATTTAAATTTGTTGACTAGCAACCTACATTTGATACTGCACTTCAAGTAATTAAAGAAAAGATATTTTCTCAAGTCCCTATCAAGGAAGTGAATTCCCACCAATGTAGTGTGACCATCTAGTGATGGATGTCTTGTTACAATCTAACCTTGAGATCCAAATGATGACCCAAATAACATAAACATACCTGAATCACAAGCTACACACACAGTGGAAGGAAGTGGCATTTCCAGCAACCAGTTCCTACAACCACTAAAAATAAATAAAGTAAACATTGGGTCGCCAAAGAACCCAAAGTTTGCCAATATAGGAGATTATTGGGACGAAGAGACAGTCGTAAAAAATACGGACTTGCTGCATGAGTATCATGATCTATTCCCTACCAATTTATCTGAGATGAAGGGAATAACCAATGACCTAGGAGAAATGAATATACCCCTGACATGATAGGCTAAACTGAGTAAGAAGCGACCCTATAGGTTGAATCCAAGATATAAGGAAAAGGTAAAAGCAAAATTGGATCACATGCTCAATGCAGGATTCATCGAACCTGTTGAGGAATCGGAATGGATCATCCCTATAGTGATCCAGGATAAGAAAACAACATGAAAAGTTAGGATCTGTGTCGACCTAAGAAAGCTGAACGATGCATGCTTGCATGATCCATTCCCAAGAACATTTACAAATGAAGTAGTTGAAAACATCAGAGGGAAAGAGATGTATTCATTCACCGATGGCTTCTCTAGCTATTATCAAGTCAGAATTATGAATGAGGATTGCTAGAAAATGACCTTCATCATAGAATGGGGATGATACCAGTATACGGTAATGCCCTTTAGACTCAAGAATGCACCTGCTATTTTTTCTAGAATAGTAGTTTTTTCTTTTAAAGATTTCATACATAAATTTCTTGAGGTCTACTTTGATGATTCAACTGTGTTTGTCCTAGTAAGAGACCATATTGAGAGTTTGCGCATGATGTTGGGTTGCTGTCGCCAGTATCAGATCATGCTCAGTTCCCAGAAATGTGTTTTTTGCGCACCATTTGGTGTTCTGTTGGGTCACATTGTGTGTCACGATGGTATTTGGGTCGACCCAACAAAACTTGTGATTATCCTTGACTTACCGCCACCTACATCAGTCATGCAACTTAGATCAGTGATATGACATACAAGCTACTACAAGAAGTTCATCAGAGGGTATGCAGAGATCACTGCACCTATGGAGAAACTATTGAAGAAAGATGGGAAGTTTTAGTGGAAAACAACTTGACAAGAAATCTTGGACAAATTAAAGAACAAGATGGCCACCACACCAATACTGGTATTCCCAGACTATAAAAAGGATTTCCATCTTCATGTCGACACATCATTTGTTGCGCTCAAGATAGTATTGACAAAACTAGGGGAGGGTGCGCTTGACCACCCTATTGCTTTTGCTAGCAGAAAACTATCAGTGACATAAAATAACTACACAAAAATGGAAAGAGAAGGCCTCGCCATGGTCTATGTTCTTCAGAAGTTCTAACACTACTTGTTGGGTGCACATTTTTAGATGTACACTGATCATTCGGTGCTAAAATACCTAGTCAACAAGCCAGTGTTGGGGGTGAAGATCTGTCTATGGCTTCTCCTATTTAAGGAATTTTATTTTGCAGTCATTATTAAGCCTAGTCGACTGAATGTCGGTCCAAACCACCTATCGAGGATAGAAAGTGGTGAAGAGCCAACCAACCTGGAAGATAATTTCCCGACGCGCAACTATTTGTGGTCATTATGATGGAAGATTAGAACAAGGAATTTAACACTATTATCCACTTTCTAAGTATAGGCTATGCACCTAGATTCTCCATTAATCAGAAGAAACACTTGTTCGTCAGAGAAGAAGAATTCACATTTATTGTTGGACACCTCTATAAGTTGGGTGTAGATGAAATACTGCGTCGCTATGTTTTTTATTACGGGCAACCTTGGGTTATGAGCGAAGCACATGCTGGTGTCGCACGAGGACACTATGCAGGAAAAGAAACTATGCGCAAGATATTGTAGGTAGGCTTATGGGGTCCAACCATACACATGGATACTAAGAGCTTATGCAAGAGCTCTGATATCTTCCAGAGAATAGGAAAACCATAGCATCACGACGAGATGCCGCTTGCACCACAGATAAAACTGCAAGCATTCAAAAAATGGGTCATTGAATTCGTTGGATTGATAATCCCACCAAAGAAAAGGACTGGCGTACGCTACCTTATCACTGCAATAGACTATTTAACTAGATGGGATGAAGTCACATCTGTTAAATATTGCACCCCTGCGGCTGCGGCAAAGTTTTTTTTCTGAAAATGTGGTGACTATATTTGGATGTTCAAAAATTCTACTAAGTGACCAAGGTATGCATTTTGTTAACAAAATGACTGCTGAGCTTACTACAGAGTTCCATATCTAGCATAAGAAAATGACACCCTATCATCCTCAGGTGAATCAAATGGTTGAAGCATTTAACAAGATTATGGAAAACGCATTGACCAAGGTATGCAATGTGCATTGAGATGACTGGGATTCGAAAGTCTCAACTATGCTATGGGCGTATCGCACAACTTGCAAACAACTGATAGGGCACACCCCATTTAGAATGGTATATGGATAGGAAGCTATTGTGCCAATGGAGTATATCGTGTCGAGTCTATGGATTGCTATGCTAATGGAGATGACTGATGGAGATTCTATCGAGCAAAGGTTGTCGCAGCTCATTCATATGGAAAAGGAATGCTTCATCGCAGGATTTCATCAGACTGTTAAGAAGCAAAAGTAGAAAGAAGGGCATGATCACCATATCTGGATTAAGGCATTTGAATTCGGAAGAATTGTGTTGCTATATGACAATAATTTTTTCAAGAACCCAGGAAAGCTAAAGACGCATTGGCTAGGGCCATATGTGATCACCTGCATCACTGACGCGGGAACGGTAAAACTGCAGAACTAGATGGAACTTATGTCATAGGAATGGTGAATGGTAGTCACCTGAAACCTTACTATGATGGCCATGACATGCCTGGCTAAGGTTGTTCTATACGTGGAAAAAGAAGAAGAAGAAGAAGAAGAGAGTGGGAACACAAGGAAACTATTATGTCGCACGTCTGCAACAAAACTATCCAAAGCGCAAGAACAAGCGAAAATAACGGGATAGATGCCATTAAAGTGAAAATATCTAGCAAATATTGAGGCTGTTATGACAGCTAAGCATCATTAATTTGATAAGATACGAGGAGAACGACAATGTACTTTTTTCTCCCATCAGTCATCCTCATCATAACTTCCATAACTGTGCTGATAGGTACAACACAACACTCAAGTTGCCGAGTTAATGAAGGAAGGCGTTGGTCAAGAATCCCATTTGATCGACAAGACCTCGAACTCCCATCACATGATAATTGTAGGACGCGTATGTTCCTATAAATATGAGGCTTCACCATCAAGCATTATTTTACGCACATAGAGAGAGCATGAGAAAACAAGAGCTGAGAGTTCACAGAGCTGAATTCTCCAACCGAGCGAGATCTTAAAACCATGGTAATAGATATTTCCAGTGCCAATGAGCTCTCTGACGTAACTATCACCTTGAGGTGTCCAATTCAAGAGGATATAGAATCACCAGAGGTACAACAACCAGAACATGAACTAGAAATCAACCTGACGACGTGAACAAGAAAGAAGCTTATTCCATCAGTCAGTATGACCCCTAATCCACCCCTTAGTTTGGACCCTATTTCAAACCCTGTCCAGAACCCACCAGTTCCACCTGCACAACCACAAGGGAGCCGAGGCAGACTTAGGAGAGGGCACCTGGAGATTCACCCAGGCTGACACTGTCAAGGAAATACAAGGCTAAGTTTGTTGTGGATAACCTAGAGGATGAGATGATGGAGGAAGAACTGATGGAGGAGGACTCGCCACCTCACAGAGACTCAAATTCTTAGAGGGAGAAAGAAACATTTACACACTATGTCCGGCTGAGGAGAGCCAATGTGGAGGAAATTTCACTTCCCAAGAAAGAAAGCACATTTTTAGTGACACTCCAGATCCCGGATGGCGTACCCATGTTGCTAAACATATTGCAAAATATTGCTAGGTTAGCATTCGAAGTTGTTGACAATCACCTGTAGCCGGTCTTGGAAAGAAAGAATTGCATGGTTATGACTCAAGCCGGGCCGACTGAGCCCCAGGTATTAGTACCGATGAAGTGGGCTAGTGGCATCGACTACGCAATATTGTTGAACTTGTTGTTCATGTCGCATTTTGGCCATATCCTACAGGCCAATACGTATGTGAAACAACTCCTGGTCTATTTCCACAGACGATTCCTATGGATTGATCGACCCTACCCGATCGAAATCGAGCTTATCTCATCAATAATAGGTCTTCTGAAGATAGAAGATGACCCCACACCGTATTTGTACCAGAACAGGGACACCACAAATATGAAGCAGAAGTATAAGCTTCAACACACGGGTAGGGGATTTCTGATTGCCCCTATCAAAGACAACATAGTACGGTTCACCGCAAGGATCCTTTCTTGCAAGTTGTTTCCCAAGATGAGGCCAACTAAATGCACTGCTGGAGTGGTTGAACTTGTAGCGAAATGTGCACAAGGTGTAACTTTCAACTAGTTGCAGTTCTTGTTGAATGAATTGATAGATGACACTCTACAGGAACAGGAGGAACCTAAGGCCAAATTTCACTACTCCTGACTCCTCATCTTGATCTCATTCATTCTATGGTCCAACCCATCGAACTACGAACCGATGAATGTCCCAGTACTTTTCCTTGGCGCAAAGTATCAGAACCTATGGGAAGATAAGAAAAACAAGATACGTTAGATGGATAATAACATCGATTTTTTTTCCTGCATGGTGAGGTACTGCACGATGTTATCAGATGATCCCAGAGAGTACGTGCTTCAATAGTGCATAGATATGTGGCCTTCATAAATTTCCAGGAAGGTGCACATGAGATTATTTTGGAATCGAACAATGACTTGACCAAGAAAGCACACCAGGAAGGATTCATGATCACTAATGATGATGTGGACTCAATTGTCAAAGAGTGACCCGATGAATGGCATGGCCTAGTAGCAGAGCCAATGGGAGAAGGTGAAAACCAGGGAGACCTACCAGTTAACTAAGGAAATGGCCAATATAATGGCCAAGGAAATGATGTAGGTGACAATCAGGAAAATCAGTCGCAAAAAAGAGAAGTGCATGATGGCGGTGATGGTGGCTCTGATCGAGGTGATGGAGAACAAAAACCTACTGACAAAGACATCTGTATCCTCTAGCAGGAACAACAACAACAGCCAGAGATACAACACAAAAAGATAAAAGCTAGAAAAATGGCTAACACAGACACATTGAATGAGGAGGATATTCGCAAAATAGCAGCACTGTAGCTGAGGTTGCCCAAAAAAGCCTCACGGTTCTAAATATGCAAAAGGAAAACATGGTTGGTCAAGTTGTATAACACCTCAATAAGCTCATAGAGGCCATTAACTAGGTAAAATCCACTATCGAGGCTGAAACATATGGCGTGGATCCCAATTTCCCGTTAGTCACACTAGAGTTGGTGCCACCAATCAAGGTAGAAGTCCAAGCGCACATAATGCAAAAGCCGATGCCTGAGTTTGATGCAACCATCCATGTGTTTCATACCCTACATATAGATTTCTCTAAGTTGAGATTGAATGAAGTCTATGAGCTACAACAGGAAGCCATGACTGAGATATGACTTCAGGAGAATGATGTTGCATATTAGGCAATCAGGTAGCAAAGGAAGGCTAAGCAGCGCAAGATCCTCTTAAGAGAAAAAGAGAAAGAAATCGAGGTGGGTGAGCAGAGTCGGGTTACACTTGCCGAAGCCATCAAGGAAGTTGTCACCAATTTTCCTTTGGAAGAAGGCCAATAAGATATAGATACGGCCTCTAAGGTATCAAGGCTGTTGCAGATTGCATTAGACCTTAGAAAAAAGGTTGAGGAGTTACAAGCGAGGAAGGTACCAAGCACACCTCCTTAGGTTCTTGAGGAATGCAAAAATGAAGTGTCTGAGGCTGTTGGGAAGATGAGAGAAGGAGAAAAACTATGTACTAAGGCAGTTGAAGCCATTTCCATGATATGGGAAGCACTTCTAGAAGATGATACTGGAGAAATGATCAAGGAAGATGCGCGGTTGGATGATCAGAAAATCACCGCGGCAAAGGTAGAGATGAAAAAGATCCTACTGAAGGAGAAGGTTACAAAGATCATTGAGATCAAATAGGTCCAGTAGGAATCTCAAGCTCTTCGTGACTGAGAAAGGACTAGGAATGATGAAGTGGCATCACAATAGTTGGAAGAAACATGAGTAACAAGGCATATTCATCCTATCCAGCAGAAGCTTCAACATATAATGCAGTCACTAGAGGAAATACTGTAGGAACACATTAGTTATGATCGTGTGGAGAAGTTGTAGAAACAAGTTGATGAGGTCAGTATGGATGTTTTTTGGGTGCAACAAATTTTGCAAGAGTTTTAGGATAAGGTTAGTCCCATGGCGTAGCCTGCGCCAGAGACATAAGTTTTGGCAGAAAATGAAGTTTTGGGCATGGAATTTTGTGGGAACATCCCTTTTTGCTCAGTGGCCTGACACAAGCCACATGTGAGTGTTGGGGTCGTGTTGGGACAGGAAAAGTGCACAAGGAAGAATCTGACACACAAAGAAAGGAGGAAAACTGCATGCACGATAGGGTAAAAGTAGGTCCAGAAGGAAACAAATGAATCGATGCAAGAAGATAAAATATGCATGTGGTAGAGAAAGATAAGATAAGGATGGAAAGGAATAAAATAGCAAAGGAAGTTGCAATAAGGTTGGTGCGACGAGAAAAATCACATCCAGAGTTGGTGGAAGAGGTAGGTAAAAGAGTTAAAGATGGAAAAGAGAAAGTCAAGGAAGACTGCAGAAGAACGAACCAATAGGATATTGAAGGCTAATTTTATGGCTAGTTATGAATAGTATAGACAAGCTCAAAGGCGTTTTTGCAGCTAGTTAAGGCCGTGGTTAATGCATTATAGGAATTTTATGGCTAGGTATCATCCAACATTTAATGTAACAAATATATTTTGTAGCTACTTAAGTCAGTAATAACTGAGTTGTACTCAATCGACCCTGTGTGGTCTTGTAGATGCTATAAGTAGAAGGAATCCTCTATGTATAAGGGTTATATTCGACAAGCTATATTTTTAGAGAGTTGGAAGAAGTGAGGTTGAATCAGAGGACAATATGGTAGAAGTAGAAGGATCTTGAGCCACATATTTTGTTGTTGTGTGCACAGACTGCTAGTAAAGTAGAAGAGCAGATCCAGCCTGTGTGCAGATCAGTAGGAGTAGATAAAGAATAAACCAGAGTGAATGAGAGAAAGAAGAGATTGAGTCAGATAGATGTATATTAAGAATAGTATGTAAGTCGCAGACTGCAAGGTTCTATACACATTTCTCATGCCAAATGAAGAGCACCTTGGTGGTTTTTCCCAGATGGGATTCCATGTTATTTCCTGTGTCAACTGGATGAATGTTGTTGAATTGTGAATGTTTATGCAAATGTGTTTTTACCTTGCATTATTATGGTTACAAGTATTGTTGAATGTATGTCATAGTAGGAACACTCAATGAATGAATGAATGTTTAAAGCATTGTTGGAACAATATGTATGATTTCATGGTTAAGTTGTTGAGTTAAAATATAAGTTGCACACTATCTGTCAAGTATAAGGAATCGGCTGCATCGCATCGTTGCACCAATTTCTGAGTTGTGAGGACAAGGTCATGACACACATGAGTTGAGATGCATCGTTGTGTTGCTGTAGCATAAAGAATCCATCCCAGCATCTTTGTCGAGCACCTTGGTCACACGCTAAGGGACTGTAATCCCTCACTAACTACGGAAATATGGTTCTGGCAGTTACACATTAAGATATATCGGGTGAGATTGCACCTGCCTCGCGGGTGCTTCCGACTGAGCTTGCTTTATCGGGTTGATGTCTTTTGGTGTCTTGTTTGTATTGTGTTGTTTTTGAACCATGGTTCGATATGAGAAAGAGAAAGAGGCCAACAAAATACTCCAAATAGTAGAACTGTAGTCCCTAGAATCCTCATATATTAATGTAGACCTTGAAGTGCCAACACCATCATCAAGGATTAAGTTACAAGGATGCCTTTGCAATGAAGATTGCTCAAGTGGTAGCAATGTTTCTCTATTTTATGTTAATTTCCCATGATCTGGTTCAAGGTTGAAGTCCTAATGATTTATAATGATATCACCCTTTCCAAAATCACCGTCCTCATAAGGAAAAAATAGAACGAATTTTATTGAATCGACACTAGCCAGGAATGAACTTGAACCAGGACACCAATTTCTCGCATCTGGAATCACACATTCTCCTTGTCCAAAATGTGAAGCATTATCACACCTTGAATTCAAAGAATCTAAAACATTGGAAATTCATAGATGAAACCAATGTTAGAGAATCTAGCATTTCAAGGAACTAAACTATCATCCATAAAAATATCAAGTAATTCAAATACCAACCTATTTCTTCTAACAAGAACATAACTTACATTTTCACTTTCAGCAACCCATAGTTTGACACTCATATCAAAGGATGATGTATCCAAACTAATATATTTGGGACTAAACCTGAAATCTATAATCAAGATTTATTTTTAGTGACGTCTCATTAATATAGAGTATGTTCTCAGTTTTTTTTCCCACTAGCTCTAGTTTGAACATTTCATGCATCTGAGTGCCTTGCTCTCTTCCATGCAAATATTCCTCCCCTGGAACTATTTTTGTGCATAGGAAATACCCGTGGACAAATATTATGTTTCACATTAATATTTCTTCATGCAACAACACTAACAAGCAAGGAAAATCTCATTAGCCAAATCAGATTGAATTCTTGTAGTTTCACTTGAAGATTTTCAATCCAGACTATAAATGTCATTCATAAGATAACCTAAAAAAACCATTCCTTAAATTCAAGGAATCGTTTCATTTCTGAATACCATCCTTCATTTATAGTTTAATTTTCACCCTATGGCCCCTCCACAATCTAATTGTGATAGGTTATGAATGAACTTTATCTTGACCATTGAATCCATTGTTCCCTAGTGAGCTATGTTCACAACTCATTCAAATGGAATTGAAGCAAGATGCACCTTCTAAGTCCCTTTCACACTATCAAACTATCTAGAAAATAAATTATGAAAGCATCAGATAAGTTATATCTTTTTCATGTTTCACTACAGTTTACTACTCACCCTTGAAATTTCATTGTAAGTTCACAATCTTCCATTAGAGGAATTTTGGGGTATAAAATGGGCCTCCTAAGGAAAATAATAAAATAATAGTTAAAATAATAAAATAATAGTTAATATAATAAAATAATATTGATTAATTTTGGAGGAAGAAAGAAAAAAACTAATTTTTGTGTTCGTATTTTCTACATATCTCCCTGTGTTTTTACTCAAATTTCTATCACGAGAGCTCGTTGGATGTGGAATTTGATTCCACATCCAACGAGCACCCACACTGCATACTTTTGACGGACCCTGTTACCCCAAAAACAAGAAATACCTGAAAAAAACGTGATGATGATGTCATCATCACATTTTTTCAGGTATTTCTTGTTTTTGGGGTAGCAGGGTCCGTCAAAAGTATGCACTGTGGATACTCGTTGGATGCAAAATCAAATTTTGCATCCAACGAGCTCTCCCAATCGAAATTTGAGTAAAAACACAATGAGATATGTCGAAAATATGAACAAAAAAGTAGTTTTTTTTAATGACAAATATGTCAATTCAACCATTATGGTTGACTTATTTTATTGAAATTTTATTGGTTCTTGAATTCCAACTCACAAAAACTTATTTTGGCACATTTTCTTATAAGGCCCATTTTAGACCCCAAATTTCCTCTAATGCTTCAACCATGTTATGCGAAATTTATTTACCATCACGAACTTTATGGTTAGATCCATTATGCATATTTTCAATGTCATCTTGTACCTTTAGACCACATTCTTTTCATATATCTATCAATCTTTAGTTAGACATCTCTTTTGATTCTTTCCTCCTCTTTTTATAGGAGAATTTTTCTTCACCTTTTGGCCAACCCCAATATATTATTATTTTTGTTGGTTTTTCAATTAACAACACTACTTCTATATCTTCTTGAAAAAAAATAAACATGTTTTATCAGATTTGGTTACTGGTGTTCCATGTTCAAGTGTAGAACATAGATGCAACTAATACTATACAAAGAAGTATTTTAATTAGCCTTAAGCTAAAACACAATTTCAACAATAGAAATTCCCTTGGACCGACCCCTCACACAAACTATCACAAGGGAATGTTTTTCAAAATATGAGTAGATGGACTTAACAAGGCCATGTAGAACAAAACATCATACCAACATGATATTGAGATGGATTTCCCCATTTTTGACCTTTTTTTTATAGTACAAGCCTGTGTTTATTTGAGATTGGATTCATCTATAAAAATTATAATGCATTTTGTTCTTTATGATATAACTATCCAAAGTACTAGGCTCATTGCTTATTGATTGAGTTGCATTTTTCCTGACTGGGCTACAATGAATATTGCTCGAGTAGTGGCAATGTCTCTCTATTTAAAATCAATTTCCCATCTTTGGTTCAATGTCGAAGTCCCAGTGATTTACAACGATATCACCATTTCCACAATCACCATCCTCAAAAGGAAACAATGGAAGGCATTTTAGTGAATCAGCACTAGCCAAGATTGAGCTTGAACCAATGCACAAATTTATCACATTTGGAATCACATGTTGTCCTTGTCCAAACTGTAAAGCATTATCACTCCTTAAATTCAATGAATCCGAAATATTGGATAATCATAGATGACACCAATGTTAGAGAATATATCATTTCAAGGAAACTAAAATATCATCCATCCAAAATTTAGTTCAGTCAAATTCTAGCCTATTTATTTAACAACAAAATTTACATTTTCACATTCAGCTATTAAATTGAGCACATAGATCTGTGGACAAACACACAACTCACATGATAGATCGCACAATTTACTTAGTTATTGAAGAATGAAACAGTGCAAAAATGGCTTGCAACTGTGAATGCTTTTCATTAGTCAAAGAGTAATTAGATAGATAATTACAATGAAGTACAATGGCTTTAATAGCCAAAAACAATTCGAATCCACATGAGAAAGTTTGAATTGATTAGACTCTACTTGACTGTAGCTAACCAAGACCTTGTATAAATCACTATCGGAGGACTCAATAGTTAACTGACCTTGTCTAAACCATAACCGGAGTTCATCGGAGCTCTAAAACACAACTCAAGTGTTACATTCAATGTTGACTAAGGTTAACTGATAGTGGTAGGTGAGAAATGTGCCCCACATGTGTTCAGTCAAGTAAACCTAGCGCTAACTGAATGTAGAGGACCAAAACTGAATGTAACTGACTCCTAACTTAGCTTGACTAGTCATTAACTGAAGTGAACTGACCTTGGTTGGTTTCGACACTCCTAGTGGCTTCCTAAATTGTAGGGATTGGTCTAGGAGGCTCCTAAACTGATGCAATCAAGTGCAATTAGTGGCATTGAGCCTCAATTAGTGTTCCCCACACTTTAGTAACTGAAACATGTGCCCCAATTATGTCAAGTAGACTCAATGGTGTTAATGACTATAAATAGACTGGATGGACTCCCAATTTAGACATGACTCCCGATTTAGAAATATAACCAAATTTGGACAAGGGAGGATTAATAATCCTAACACCCCCCCCTGAATGCTAACTTGGACAATATGTGGGCCCTGGTAACTAAGACCATAGGTCACCCATTACATC
>LPNX010149935.1:466726-480680 GCA_001517045.1 Pseudotsuga menziesii
GTAAATTAAAGTAACTACTAAAAAACAAGGTGCTGGGGAAAAACCACATGGGAAAAAATCCTCCCCTCTAATTAAGTAGGTAGAATCAGGATCAATCTGGTTCTTCTGTGCACAGGTATCCTGGGGCCTAGCATGTGAACCTCTCCATCATTATTTCTGGAGGAATCTTCCTCTTTGGAAGAAGAATGATATGCTCAACTAAATCAGAAATATAGACAGCTGCCGGATGAAGACTGGACCCATGTAGAGCAACTGAAATCAACTAAAAAGTGAGAAAAGGTTCTTGAGAATTCAAAGAATGTGAGGAAAACTCAATAAACTGATATGTTGCATCCATTAAGAGAAAACCATGAGTGGTAAGAACAGCCCCAAGTTTTAGGAGCAGGTGTCCACGCGGATGCAGAAAATCCTCCTCTTCACTAGTTCTGTGAGGAGATGAGCATGTGATCAATGGTAGAGAATCACTGGGACCATTGAGAGAGAATGATTGAGCTCCATAGTCTGATATATATTATAAAATAGATAATTAATCACATAATAAAATATCAGCAACCTCATATGAGGAAACTAACACCAAATCCCCATCAGCAGTTTTGAAGAGAAAGTGTGGTACTTGATTTTTCACACTGGAATTGGTGAGAGCAGCTACAATCATGACTGAAGGATTTTGGATTTTAAAATATGAACCAAATAATATCCTATCAGAAATTAAATCAGATCTAAATAGGTTCAAAACAGATCCAAAACTGTGAAATGGAATCAAATCCCCAGCAGCAGTTTTGTAGGAGACTTGTGGTATTTGTTTCTTCACACCGTTGATGAGAACAACTACATGTGGCACTGAAAGATTATGAATTTGATATATTAAACCAAGAAATATCAGATCAGATCTAAATAATATCATATAATATCCAATAAGGTTAATATCATATTCAAATAAATGGTTGACCGAGACGGTGGATGCACAACTTTCTTCTTCTTCAAAATTCTGAATTTTGGTGCATCCAATCCTGCAGGAATTTGCTGGAAAATACAGATCATGAGGAGCGAATGGATCACTCTGGTAATCTGATATTTCTTCCAAAATATCCAAGGTATCACATATTTTCACACCAGCAGCAACATTAGAGGGAGAAAAATCAAATTTCTCTTCACTTTCGGAAGCAATTACTAGTAAATTTTGCACAGAATTTAAAGGAAAATCACTGGTGAATGTTTGCATGGAAGTGCAGCAGAATTTTTCTTCAATATCAGAGATTTGAATGTCTTATTCTATTTCAGCAATATGAGAATATGAGATATCAGAGATCTCATGAACTTCCGTAGCATCAGGAGAAGGAGTCACTGCATGGAGACTGTCTTCAATTCGATTTGACTGTGTAGAAGCTTCTGCTTCTTCTTTATCTTGAACAACTTCATTAGAGAGAGTGGAGGCCGATATTTTTGGATCAAGGATGATTATGGTGCTGGATGTTCTCTCCAAATTGCTATTATGATCCTCATAAATCATTCCAAAGGTTATGTCCAATCTTATCCAGATTTCCTTCGGGTCTTCAATAGATCTAATGAGGAAGCGCAAGCTAGGAGAAAGAACTGTTGCTATTGTTCCAAAAGATCCATCACTTTTATTCAGCCAGTTAATATTACTAAAACACTCTTTACTGATCCAAATAGATAGCCGACAGAGACCTTGTCTCATCAAAGATGAAATCATTTCGAAGTTGTACCTGCAAAACAAAAAAATGATCTAGTAGGAGATGTGAGGAGGAGAAGTTTCTTGTCCATCGAGGCTCTGATACCATATTAAATTGAGCACATATATCTATGGACAAAAACACAACTCACATGATAGATCAGACAATTTACTCAGTTATTGAAGAATGAAACAGTGCAAAAATGGCTTGCAGTTGTGAATGCTTTTCATTAATCAAAGAGTATTTGGATAGATAATTACAATGAAGTACAATGGCTTTAATAGGCACAAGCAATTCAAATCCACATGAGGAAGTTCGAATTGATTAGACTCTACTTGACTGTAGCTAACCAAGACCTTGTCTAAATCACTATTGGAGGACTCAATAGTTAACTGACCTTGTCTAAACCATAACCGGAGTTCATCGGAGCTCTAAAACATAACTCAAGTCTTACATTTAGTGTTGACTAAGGTTAACTGACAGTGGTAGGTGAGAAATGTGCTCCACATGTGTTCAGTCAAGTAAACCTAGCACTAACTAATTGTAGAGGACTATAACTGAATGTAACTGACTCCTAACTTAGCTTGACTAGTCATTAACTAAAGTGAACTGACCTTGGTTGGTTTCGACACTCCCAACGGCTTCCTAAATTGTAGGGATTGGTCTAGGAGGCTCCTAAACTGATGAAATCAAGTGCAATCAGTGGCAGTGATCCTCAATTAGTTTTCCCCACACTTTATTAACTGAAACATGTTCCCCAATTAGGTCAAGTGGACTCAATGGTGTTAATCACTATAAATAGAATGGATGGACTCCCGATTTAGACATGACTCTCGATTTAGAAATATGACCAAATTTGGACAAGGGAGGATTAATAATCCTAACATCAGCAGCCTATACTTTGACATCCATACCAAATGATGTTGTAGCCAAACTAGTATATTTGGGATTAAACTTGGCATTTGTAATCAAGATGAGAATGTTAATCAAGAGTGCTTTTTAGTTTTTAAAGTGTCCATATTCTAGATAAGAGTCTCTAAAGTAAAATAATCACTAGAAACTAAATGGCTACTCACATTTGTATCATGGCCACCACTTTCTAGCAACTTTTCATCTGAATAAAAATGGAAGCAAACTACCTTATTAGTACGTGCATGAAGGAAAGTAAATTCGCAAAAAGAAAAAACTAGAAGTAATAAAACAATAACCAAATATAATGTTTGAATTGTACCTCTTAACAGACCCCTAAACCTTCGAGGATCCAACGAGTTTAAGTTCCCTTGTGTTTATTTTTGAGTCTGCATTAACATTTTTGTTGTTGCTATGCAGATAGAAGCTGCAATTGATGAAGTTGTTGAGGTGACTACATGAATTTTTTTTGGTCTTTTTGTACTAAACTTGATAGAATCTGGTCAATACCCTGCACAAAACCAAGAAATATTAGAAATTACTCCTTGATGATAACTCTGATTCTGCATCCTATCTCATTTAAGGATTAGGAAGCTTAGCCAGGTTTTTCTAATATATTGTTGGTATGTGTCTGTTTTTTGAGATTCCGTGTTTTTATTCCCTTCTAAAAACTAATAATGACAAACTGATAGCCCTAAAAACTGCTTGGTATATTTTCTTGTTTGAATATCAATTAACTTTATGTTGTCCATGACTATATATAGATCTAAGGCATGATATGAAAGATCCAAGATTTCAAAAAAACCTTTGGTGACCTCTCCACATGTTTGTAACTACTTCTTTATGTATAAATTGAATTTATTGCTCACTCTTACAAGAGAAAACTTTGAAATACAACCAAGAAAGGTTATAAAGTGGTGTACCACCACTGCTCTAGTTTCTAAATGGTTTTGTACCTTTCGAGTTCAAGTTGTAATTTACATATACATTATTCTTATTCCAGTACTATGACACACTTTAAAGAAAGTCTAATTGTAGAAATGGATTAGGAACATTTTAATGTCATTTCCAAGTGCTCAAATAAAATATAACTATCCTCCCCAGAATAATCATAAACTAATGTAGACTTGGAAGTACTAGCACCATCATCAAGGGTAAAGTTACAGGGAATGCCTTTGCAATCAATATTGCTTAAGTAATGGAAATGTATGTTAATTTAAAGTCAATTTCCCATATTTGGTTCACGGTTCAAGTCCCAATGATTTACAGTGATACCACCCTTTCCATAATCACCATCCTCAAAAGGAAACAATGGAAGGAATTTTAGTGAAAATGCACTAGCCAAGATTGAACTTGAACCAATGCACCAATTTCTCACATTTGGAATCACACATTGTCCTCATCCAAAATGCAAAGCAATATCACTCCTTGAATTCAAAGAATCTGAAATATTGGATGTTCGTAGATGACACCAATGTTAGAGAATATAGCACCCATATCAAGGATAATTTATCCAAACTAGGATATTTGTGACTAAACTTGACATATGTAATCAAGATGAACAAGTTTTATCATGAGTAATTTTTAGTTTCTAAAGTGTCCATATTCCAGAGAAGATCCTATAAATTAAAATAATCACTAGAAATTGAATGAATACTCACCTTTTTATCATGGCCAACACTTGATAGTAGCTTTCCATCTAAATAAAAATGGCAGTAAACTACCTTATTAGTACTTGCACGAAGGAAATTTAATTCACTAAACGAAAAACTTGGAAGTAATAAAACAATAACCAAGTATAATGTTTCAAGAGCACGTCTTAACAAATACCTGAAACTTTGAGGATCCATTTCCTTATGAACAGTAGGGCCAAATGAGGTTAAGTTCCCTTGTGTTTGTTGTTGAGTGTGCATTAACATTTGTTGTTGCTATCATGTAGAGAAACGATGGAATTGATGAAGTTGTTGAGGTGACTGCATGAATTTTTTTTGTCCTTGTTGTACTGAACTTGGTCAAAGATGGTCAATACCTTGCAGAGAACCAAGCAATATTTAGAAATTACTCCATGATCAATTCCTTGACTCTGTAACCCATCCCCTTTAATTATTAGGAAGCTTATAAAGGTTTTTCTAATATATTGTTGGTCAGTGTTTGAGTTTTGAGATTCATAGTTTTTATTCCCTTCTAAAAATTGATAATAACAAACTACTTGGTATATTTACTTGTTTTAATATCAGTTAGCTTTATGTTGTTCATGAATATAAAAGATCTAAATCCTGTTATAAAAGATCCAATATTTCAAACACACCTTTGGTAACCTTTCAACATGTCTGTAACTATATGTGTATGCATAGATTGAATGCCATGCATGCTCTTAAAAATAAATACTTTGAAATGCAACCAAGAAATATTAGAAAGTGATGTACCATCATTGCTCTAGTTTCTAAATGGTTTTGTACATTCTAAGTTCAAGCTGCAATTTACATATATATTATTCTCATTCAAGTACTATGACACACTTTGAAGAAAGTATAATTACAAAAATGGATTAGTAACATCTAAATGTTATTGTCAAGTGATGAAAGACAATAGAATACTCATAGGAGTCCCAACAAATGGAAAACATTTGAGTTATAACGTATTGACCCCTTGATTCATACCTACCAGAAAAATACAAAGTAAGTAACATATTTGGATAACAAAGTCCTAAAACAATAATTATGAGAAAAAACTATATGTGTGGAAAATTATGCATCAAATGCTAAGTATTTTACACAGGTATTTCACTTACATAAATACAAGACAATATAATGGATTGTGTTTGTCTTGACCAGTTATGATTGGTTACTTTCTTATTCTAAAACCCATGTTATACCTTCTCTTTTTCTTTTTGAACACCACTTAACAAAAGCATCTTTACCATTAGACTATTCATATATTTCAGGCCTACGCCTTATTTCTTCATCTCTTCTACATTTTTCAGAAAGATCATCACACTCCATGCTTGTTGCAATAAATATTGACAATATGCATCTATAAAACCATTGAAATGTTTGAACAAGGGGGTTTGAAAGTGATGGACTTCCTTTATGTTGGTTATTTTTTTTATAATCCACCCTTTCTTGCTCATGGTATTTTTCCATTCTTTGGGTGTTCCAAATTGCCAAATTGCCATACTCTGTAGCAAACCAAGGACCATGAGCATAAAGTATATGCTGCAACAAGTAAACAATAAATTATTTTTTACATTTAAATGAAACTTTTAAAAATATGAACATAAAATAAATAAGAAAAATAAAAAAATATAACATAAACATAAAGGAAAATGTTATTTACCATGTAATGTGTAATATGATTTTCTCCCCATGCCTCAACCATTTGTTTTGTGAAATCTATAACTGAATTAGTGAAGGGAATGTCATCACCCACATCAATTTTCTCCTTGTTCATGAAAGAATACATAACAGAAAGAATCATCCACGCCTTCTTTTTTCTTATTGCAGAGTTTCCTTTATCAGTTCGATCATTCTCAACATCAATAAATTCACTATAAATCTTATGTTGACCTTCTAAAATATCCTTTGAGTCTTAAATAAAGTGGTGTGCCTTAACACCACCCATATATGGTTTGCAAGGAACATTACCCCGAGGTCCAGACAACTTTATATATCTATATATCTTCACATTTCCTCCATGTAAACTAGCATTAGAAAGAACTTTTTCAATTGCCTCAATTGATTCTTTAGCACTTTCTTCTGGGCTCCTATTCCAAGCATATAGAATATAAAGGCACACTAATTTATCTATAATCGTTACAAATGCATGTAATGTACATATGTGTAGTCTTATAATAGGTATAGGTAGTATATGATCAATGTTTTAGTCAAAATTTTCCCTATTTGGAGGCATGTATTGCATACAACTCATGATCCCATTTGACCACCCACCTGATGGTGACTTTTCCTTCTTTATTGTGTGCATGCAATATATGCAGCTATTATTTTCATTAGCACCATGGCCTATATTGTACATGCATTTTAATGTTTTGCGTTCAGCTGCTAGATGTCATTCAAATTCATATGATCCATAACCGTGAACATATAGCTTTTCCCCCATGTTATATGAATAAATTGTTGTGGGTATTGATGTTTGATGAAAAAACCACTTTAATGAGTCATGGTACTCTTTATCAATTCGAAATAGTCCCATCCACCAAATTTGATGCTCGGATTGGATAGACAAATACTTTTTTATCAGTATTATTAATATTTTTTTATCCATGGCCCTATTCATTTATGTGACATAAACCATTTCATATTTCACACATTAATGAGTTCCATCTCATCCAACTTAATGACAAAGACTAACTTTCCATGTGCTTCCTCTATATAAATTTCATAAAATTTAACCCTAGATTGTAAGGTTTTTTCTAAATAAACCCACATATTATTTTTTGTGTTTAATGTGATCAATTTACTATGACTTCCATTTTTCAACCTTCTTTCCAAACTCTTTAGTTTCTTGCACATGATACATATCACCTAGGATATTGACAATCTCTTCATTTTTTCTTCCATGAGATGTTTTTATATGAAAGGGTTGAGGAATTACAATCTTAGTGATACCTACATTCATCATTCCCTCTTGTAAACATTTAAATAATTTTTTATAATCTCTTCTACTAATACTGATATCATCGCATAAATTTTGAATTTCATCTACATTAATGGATTTTGATACTTGACTTATCAGTTCATCAACAAGATATTTTCAAAGAGAATTAAAACATGGTTTCTTAATCATAGAGATAATGTCTTTCTTCTTAAACATTGAGTTTATCACAAAAGACATGTCAAAGTCTAGATATCCATTTTTTTTCTACCTTTTTTGGGTCCATGAGATATTTCATAGCATAAACCCTTCTTTACCAAGAACCCCCATTATGTGACAATGATGAGACATCAATGTTTTTTTTAACTCGAACTCTTCCTCTAAGTGGTTTCTCCTTCACCTTATTCCATTTTTTTGTTATATAATCAATCTTAGTTTGTATGTTCATAACTTCTTCAATTAAATCGAATTTCTCATCAAGCAATCTTGTTATCTCTTTTGTTTTTTCATTAATATTCTGCTCTGTTCAGAAATGACTTTCTTCAAACTATTATTTTCATTAATTAGGGCCATATTATTGCTTTGTAGTTGATTAATTGTTCCAACCAAACCATAATGCATCATTTCCAAATGGTTTTCCTCATTTCCAAATGGTTGTTTCTCATTTCCAAATAGTTGTTCCTCTCAATAACTTACGTATAGTTTCCTTTCAAATTCTCACAATATCCCAATAAACCTTGTTTTCCATGACAAAGAAACATTACTAATCCTGTTATGCTTTTGAAATTTGGATGCAAATTTGTTTTAGGATCAATTGGGAAAAACTCTTTGTTTGTCCATAAGTCAAAATGTTTTCCCCATGTAGTCTTAGTTTGTTCTCATCAATACCATGCAGTTTTTATTGGTTCTTATTTTGTAATGGTGCCATATCTTGATCCACTTGAATCGAAATATGATAGTGTTGTTATTATATAGAGGAATCTATGATATTTTCCATCTGCAACACAACGACAAAGTTTTAATGTATAGAATATTTTAATGTTGACATAAAAAATTGACTAGTTTAGAAAAATACCATATAAAGTTAGAGAAAATATTAAGAGGTGAAATAAGTGTAGGATGTAATCATGCTTGGGATCAATTTCCAATAAAGTAATGCTAAGCTGGATTTAAAAAAAAAGAATCTAGATCTAACGAAAACTATCGACCAAAATAAATTAGCATGAACCATAGTAAGAGAAAACATATTATGTAAAGAAGAAAATAAAAAGAGTTCACAATGGGGTATTAGGAAATCAAATCATATTCCCTCACAATCTTCCATCAATTCACATATACAAACATCTGTTATAATCAACCCAAAGAAACATAACTATTAACCAAGATAAATAAACATGCTCAACGATATGTAATCTAATATAGATCAAATTGAGTACCTACATTTTCATAATTTGCAAATAGCTTTCAGTGTCTTCTTTCAGATGAAATCAGAAAGTTGTCAACTATTTCCATCCATAGAACCAAATTTCAAATAACCTCACCAGTCAACAAAGATGAAATTTATGGTGTGTTGTGACAACATAAAAATTTGAACCAATAGAATTGAATGATGATAATTGTACACAGTCCATAATAAAAAAAATAGTAAAATCTTGACATGCTAAAGACATGTCAAATAATCTCTAAATACAGTGTAGGACTCAAGGTTTAATTGTTCTAAAATAGGGAGGTCTGAGATACGTCCTTTAAGCATTTCAGGGACATATCAACGAAACATATCCAAATTGATGCCCAAGTGATGTCAATTATACAAACAAAATTCACTCATTGGTTCAATGCTCAGATCATGACAAATATAATCCATGAAGTGTGTAGGAATACCATGTAGTATAATAGTATGTTTCTCAAGTTTTTGTAATGGAAAATAAGGAAAACAACAATTTTGACTACATGTTTTGTAGGCTTTTATACCCTAATCCCAAGGGGTGGGTTAGATTAACCATTTGTTTCCAATGTTGTTGGGAATTTGGTTAATTTCTTTCCAATAGGGGCCTAGTTCAAATCCCCCTAGATTGGGTGCAGTATTCAGTTTGCTAGGAATGCCATCCATGATTGTGGGGAAGCATACCTTGAGTTTCCCTAGATTATTCCCTTAGGAAATAAAAGGTTCTTGTACACTATATTTTATTTGGGTGGTGTTAAATATCCATATTTGGGCCTTTCAAACCTATTATTTAAGTTTTGATACTTTTAAATATCAACCTAGCTAGGGTATTTCATACCATGTACATTAATACTAGTCTTATGTTTTAGAATATATGTTAAAAAAATTAGTAATTTATTATATTTCATTTTTTGTTATTATTTTTATTGTTCCATTCTTCTCATCCCTTGGAAATTTCAAGGTACCTATAGCCATCACAAAAATGTATCCCTCATCCCCCAAAACCTCTTTGTATTGTAGAATGAAATAATAAATATATTAGAAAGTAAAAGTCAAAGATGGATAATCATACACAAGAATATGACAATTGAAGCATAAGAGTGTATCTTCATGTTAGAGAAATAAAATGAACTCCACATCCAATGTCCTACCATTTCAACTTGTTTATTAAAATACCATGGTCTTTGGTTTGCCAATATCGACTATGATGAAAT
Organism: Pseudotsuga menziesii; assembly: GCA_001517045.1. Taxonomy (NCBI): domain Eukaryota; kingdom Viridiplantae; phylum Streptophyta; class Pinopsida; order Pinales; family Pinaceae; genus Pseudotsuga; species Pseudotsuga menziesii. The sequence goes on from LPNX010149935.1 coordinate 476,599, forward strand.
CTCATGATAAACCATGGGTCACTACCCATTATGAAACACATAAATATTAGTATCCAGCAAAGACTCCATAGTTCCATCTACAAACACTTTTAATGTTACCCATTCCATATCACCAAACACGCTAACTTGAAAATTGGGTACCTGGATGTTGTATCACTGATCCCCATAAAAAATGATTAGTGAGCTCTGAAAAATCTAATCACACCTACAGATCACATTTCCAGTCGAAGCATAAAAAAATTAAATAATAATTTTCCTAAGATTAAGTCATATCTATCTGACATTTCAACTTTGGTATTTTTTTTGCAACTGCTTATGTTAGTAATTTTGTTCATATTATTTACATCCTAAAAATCCTACAGGAACCCTGAAGGAACAACTTGATGCTACTATAATGACTTTGGAACAACTTTAGTAGCAAAAGGAATATAGGATCAAGTTTTTTTTGGATGTTCAAGTACATAATCAGAGGATTTGTGGGGAAATCTCTAGAAAATTGCATCTCAATGAACATAGAGCTCCAAAATTTTATGATTAGGACCTATCATTGAAATTTTTTGATGAAATTCATTTATAGTTTCAAGAGCTTCAAAGATAAAAGGTGATATTTCCCAATATCTTTTCTCCATATGCATTCTTCTTCGTGTTGAAAATAATGTCATCATCTGTTATATATTCTTTTATGGGTTGGAGTTGGCTATTAATTTAGAAATAATTTCTTATTGTTTTGTCATTGTTTGTGTAAATTAGAGTTTAGATAGGGTAATAATAATTTCCATATTAAATTATAAAAATGACAAATACCTTTTATTTTACCTAAATTTCATATTTCCTAGTATATCATGTCATATTTAATTATAAAGTAGAATTTCATGGTACTTCATGAACTAATTAATATATATAATCCTTGGTAGAGTGATTAGCTAGACAAAGTGATTGATTATGTTAAACCCTATGTGATATTTCTATTCTATTGGGATGGAGTTTGTTAATATCATTACCAGTGTTTATCATAGCTTAGGTGATTGGGTGGGTATTGAGTAAAAAAGCATAAATACTGATACTTTGGCCAAGCTATCTAGAATAGTGCAATATTTAAAGGAGGAGAATAAGAAAAGGTTCCAAAAGGAAATTCCTTTATCATTTTAAAATAGATTATCTGCCCAATTCCCTATATGTTACTCTCAACTAATTATTTTTACATGAAAAACTTCGTATCAAATATCAATACTTGACACAAAGAGAATGCTCGTAGTTTAACATAACCATATGACATTGTCTTTATAGAAAGAAATATATTAAGCATTCCAAGAGAATTCTTTCATACTAGAGCGAAGAATTCTACCTTGTGTTACACAGCACCTGTACCCAACACACCTTCAGGTGTACTGCAAGGAGAGAGAGACATTTTTTCAACCAAGTGTAGCATTATTTGGGATTGTACTGAACCCTAGATCAGTTCCCTTTCTATCCCTAGAGGCCTCCTTTCTCTTCCCCTACCTTCTCTCCCTATTACCAACCCTCTTTCCCTACCTTGCTGCCTTTTTTCTTCACCCCTGGTAGTCGTCTTGTAGGATCCCTTTTTCCTTAACGCTCCCAAAAAAGACCTAATAGACCTGAAATAACCCTCACTACCCTTTCCTAAGTCCATTTTCTACCCTTTTTGCAACCCTAAAGGCCTTCCCTCTCCTTACAGACTTACTTCCTCCACCTTGCCACACCTTTGTTACCCTCGGGCCTACCCTTCAACAGTTCCTTTGTCTGATCTCTAAACTCAGAGTTGCTGCTACTAGAACAATCCCTCCACACTCCCTTTTTCTCCTTCGTTTCCATAGCAACCTGCTCATTTACCCTCGTTGTTGTCCTAGTACTATCTCCCTTTACCCTCAGGCTCATTTGTGATAGTCCTTAAAACTTAGCTTAGAGTTTTGCATGTTATGGAAGCCACTCTTTTTTTCCACCATAGTCTCCCCTAACCTACTTAGTGACAATTAAAGGGTTAGTCCACTATTCACACACACAATCATAATCCTTAACCCAATTTGAAAAGTTGGTGGTAAATGCTGATTCAAACATTAATGATATTGAAACGTTGATATAAAGAGTATTGCGTGAGAAAATTTGACTTAATACAAAACAATGGATTATCACCATATTTTTTCGCTTAACTAAACACATACACTCTGCAAAGAATCACACACATCCACATCTACTTCATCCTTTACAAATATGTTGGAATGAACATATTTGTGTGCAATAAATAACTTTGTTAATGAGGCTATACTACTATACTCATGAGTGAAAATCAATGATAACACATGGTAAGTGATGGACTATAATATCACAATGATTATTGCTGCTTTAAATTTAGACTTATTGGAATAAGTCTGACATCCCCTTTACACACCTTATCAACTCCATTAGGAACTGATCACTAACAACCTCGAAAGAGATAATTTTGGTGTTTAATATCCTTATAGGATCAGAATATGGCTCTCCCCTAGGAGGTTTCGACTTCCAAAAATGTTGGGAGAAGTTGACTAAGGTGACAGTGGTCATTTTTCCCATATATGCTTATCAGTGGCTTGGACTTCCATTTCAACCGGTTACACCCTGCATTTATTTTTCCAATATAAATACCATATTCCTAATTCAATGCCCCAAATGAATTGGATATCATTTTTGCACCTGAAAAATCCACTATTGCCTGATTACCTTTCAGAGAGCCTGGTCAGAGATTCCTTTGGTGGCTTTTTTCCATCCTTAAGGAGACCAGCACCTTTTCTTATCTATGACAGAGCATCATCGGTGCACTATCCTGTGGAACAAAGTGCACCAATGCCTTTTTGTCTGTTGACACTAGGCACCATCGATGCTCTTTCCTGGTGATCAAGAAGCATCAACACCTTTTAACCTTAAGCCAAGAGTGTCGGTTGACCTAAAAAATGAAAAAATAATATTCTAGAAGCTTCCTTGCGAAATCCTCCATGGAGTTGGTTCCTACTAACTAGGGAGAGGTGAAATTCACCTTCCTCACCTGTTGGGATCACCTCATATACATTTCCTAAGTGAATCTCGAATCATTTGGCATATAAATGAAGCCTTCATGGAGTGAGTGAGGGGAGTCCAATAAAGCACCCTTATGTTGTTGGACTGAGATCTGGTTTAGAGGCAAGTTTGAGTGAGTCTATGTGTGAAGAGCTTGTTGTGAGTGAATAGTGTTGTAAGTCCATTGTGGAAGACAAAGTTGGAAACATCAAGTGTTCCCATTTCCCATAATTAATTTGTGTCAATATCAATTAAATATTGTTATATTCCTTGATCACTGGCATACATTGTTAATTTTATCATGTTGCTCTCATCTTGTTGCTTTGTATTTTGATCTTTCATTGTAGGTACTGAAGATTGCATGTGTTACGGAGACAAATTCCTATGGCTTGGGGTACCACAATAGATAGCTTTGACTCCAGAAATCAATCTTTCCCAATATGCAATAGAAATAAAATGTCTAACACTAAAGGATCATACCTCGTACCTTATTCTGCACGGTTGAAGTAGATCCCTGTTGAGCTTTCCAATCTTCAGCTTGAATTGCTATAACACTTCCTCAACAACAAGTAAAAAATACAAGCATACTATATATCATGGTGTTAGATCTATTCTAGCATATATAATCAATAATGTAAAAGAATTCGACATAATCCCATGGATAAAATATTCATTCAAATACACATCATTGGACAGGAAAAGATATTTCTATTAATATAAATCAAAGATTACAAGATACAACCTCTGACGGCACGTCTGGGAACTAGAGAAACTGAATCCCCCACTTGGGCCTCCACCACCTCAATCCTGCATCTCACGATAGCAAGCTCACTAACAAAAGGCAAGCTTGGGAAGAACACAACAGTGCTCCAAGGGACAAAGGGATGCAGACTCAAGTATAAATTTTGGCAACAATGGACTATAGTTTCTTTGTTCTCAATCTCTCTATATGCCTTCAATGTACCAAGGGGTTCCTTATATAGCTTCACAAGGGATAATGAAGGGTTGAATCCGAGCGATCTCAAGGCATATGG
>LPNX010149935.1:481086-497579 GCA_001517045.1 Pseudotsuga menziesii
TATGAAGGATCTCAAATGGAAGACCAGCCACCCAATCAGCATAGTACAATAATACAACTCTGCATATAACTGAAAGTACATATAGCAGTCCCGGATACATAAGAGTACAATGGCCATGAATAGGCATAATACATGATATCACATATGTGGTCATCGCCACGTACAATATACATATATCAGAATCTCCATGATGAAGATATACAAAGGATCATGATATCCAAAATGGCTGAATATATACAATAGATCAAGATCTCCATAGTGGCTGGAAATATCTATCATATACTGGTATCAAGTCACGAGAGCTGAAATCTCATGAACACTGGCACGATCAAGGAGGTAGCGTATAAGAGCTTCAACCAATCTGGAAAGTATTCTACACAAACCGCTACAAGTACATGTCCTACTATGTGAATAGAGGTGTCAAGGTTGAACATAGTAGTCCATCGTCTGATTACCGGTCATTGGTGTATACCATTAACAGACGCAAGATTACCCACCGATAATGAAAATGGGAATCAAGGTACTAAAGTGCAAACTAACAAGTGTGAATAGATGTGTTGAGGTTGAACACTTGAGAGAATCCATCTATCAGGGGACATTGATGTATTCCCAAGAAACTGTCGATGGCGAGAGAACCTGCCACTGATGACTGCAAGTCTCAAGGCACTCAAAAGGACTCTAGATTCCAATCCCAGAATAAATGATCTGAAATCGATGGGATGAAATCTGCTGGAAGGAGGGAATTAAGGCATCCCCCATCATCCAACACGAGGTACTCAGCAAAGCTGTATAATGTGGAAGGACTCAATCATAAGGTACACGAACTAGTAACTCTACCGGGAATGGACGACATGCAAATTCAAGATAACTGAGGAATGGCCGACATAGGTTTCAACTTCCTTCGAACAAGAGCATAACAGTGTATGGTGACTGAATGAAGGCAACATAGACTCGATATACAAACTAGGACATCTTTGTGACATAGGAGGCATCAACAGAGGCTCCATAGGGACTAGAAGCTTAACCAGTCGATGGAGATAAACTTAGATAAATGAGTACAGCTCCTAAATTCAAACTATAACCCAACCAATGGATGTGATATATAGTTCTCTGTTTGAAGGCAACACGACTCGACAGCTGCCAAAGATAACATCTTTCCTTGTCCAGCTTTTTGGTTTTTCAATTTTTTTGGACTTTTTCAGTTATTTGAAAAGCTTGAAAAAAGAATAAACTAGCTTTATAGTTACAAAATAGGAGGAGACGAGTGTCATAAGGGAAAACAAACTAGTTCCAAGTAGTGGAACATACCTGTGCTCAATGCAAGGATACATGTGTAGGATATCGACACTCGGGGGAAAATCCCCTCCCAGTAAAAAGGGAATTAAGCTACGAAGGATATAAAAAATGGCTCTGCATAGATAGACATGAGACAAGCTCAGGCTATATGGCTAAAACGCAATGTCAGGGGATCCGACATAAATCTCAATAAGGAAGGCAAATCTCATGATAATGCATTCACAACTTGACATGAGGGAGTCCCAGGGAAAAGGCCGGCATAAAGTTCAAGAGGTGTATGAAGCTCTTGCTCAAGGACATGGCGGGAATAAAAGGGACTCCCAAACCTAAGAGAGGACTCACAGCATGGGTACCAAATGCAAAAGGGAGCTAACTAGGGAACCCATGTAAAGGAAAGCTCTACCATTCACATAGTACCACTTCTAACAACAACATGAAGGTTCTGTGATACCATGGAATGGGTTCGTACCTAAGGTTCAGATGGAACGATCATAAGGCAATGCATAAGTGCAAGCGGATGTGAAATCCTAACCTATATGCCAGTTCAGACATAATACCTGTGATAGGAACAAACAGGTCGAAACCTCGGAGAGAGTGTACAAAAACTGGATCCTACATGACAACCATATTAGTCCAAAACAATCCAAAATAGGCAATAAAGAATCCAAACTATAGGATATAGGGAGGAATGATCATGGCAACTGCACCCAAAGGAAACAATGCGGTGAATGATAGGACATAAAAAGGAAAGTAAGGTGTAGACCCAACGTTCACGCATCCACTACCACCCCCATGAGGGTGACCACTGGTGTAAAGACCGAGCGAAGGGAGTCAACATCCTCCACAAATGGAGTAGAGGGTAGAATGTGACCACTTCAAATCTATGAGCATGGTAATGGGCTATGATTCCCCCAATTCTAACACCAGGGTCCATACTAGGACCAAGGATGGGTGATAGGATATCAGGCATGCCGAAAATAAAAGGACTCAAACTCAAGAGAGCATAAATATACTCAAGTAACCATGATGCCAAAGGACAACTAGCGCACAAAGAGCACACTCCTAAGAAAATCTACAGCCAAAATAAAAGCAAACCAAGGGGAGGATATGTGAGCTCCCAAATGTAGCAGATATGTCTCGCCTAGGAGAGGCTCGAAACTCCCATACACTACAAGCGGAGGTACGTAACCAATTATAGTGGCCCTCAGCTTCAACGCGTAAAGTGACTATGCTATCCGACCCCAACCTGGCCGGGACACCTGCAGAATAACCTCTACAAGTACCCCCTTGATATCTTAGGTAAGGTCACTAAGGTCACCTCAATATAATCAAATCCCAAGCAGACAGTCGCAGGCGGGATTAACCGTATGGGCAGGGTAGCAATGCCCGAAACTCTCAAAAGAGCCCCCAGATATGAATACAATCCTAGAAATATATATGGTGCTACTCAGTTATGACTAGGGGTCATCCCAATTGATAACCGCTCACACTGTTTCATGCTTAACTCCCATTTGAGAGGAGGATCCTGAGAACGATGGTTATATCAAGGATTTCACACACTCACCGGACAGACACCTAGATGTTGTTGTTTAGTGATCTTGGAGAATTAACTTACAATGAACTATTCCAAGATCCTAAAACCTAAGCTTGTTGGTGCACCTTATAAAAGAAAAGAGTGTAATTCATTTTACTTTAGCGTTGATTTTAGTTGGCTGTAATTACTCAAAGGGAAATGGCCGTGCAACTAGTGATATGAAGACTCAGCAGTGAAGTAAATATGCACACCATAACAAACAATGCTAAGTGCAATCTTTATCAAATAAAAAATAGGGTATGCCACTACATGAGATGCATAAATATATATTCCTTTCCGAATGTCAATGCAATCCTTCCTATATGAAATCCTAAAAACAACTCTCATCCAAGCAATCCAATGCAAGTACCTCCTCAAATCCATATCTAAGATGCAACTAAGAGTGCAACTACTTTGTATTTTTCAATATAAAAGAATGAAAAATGAAATAAAAGTCATCTAAGTCTTTGCAGCAAGTATAAAAGACAAGCCCAGCAAGACACCAAGACAAAAAGAGTAATGCACCAATGGCAAAACAAAAAGGAAAAATGACTAAAACTACTTTCAAAGAAAAATCAATGAAAAAGCAGTCTCTGGTCACAAAAGAAGCATCCAACAGACAACATCAGACCCAAGGAAGACCCAACCACACTCACAACCCACTCAGCAACTTGCCATAACATAAAACTCACCAAAAGGGAGGATGTACGTGACTGTTTAAAGAACAACTGCATATATACGTGACTTTTGGCCAAAAATCCGTGTGGATGGGCATATGTATGCGACTTTTGGCCAAAAACCTACGTATACAGAGAAGGCAGTGGTAAAAAGCAGGCCAAGGGTCAAACAAATAAAGGGGAGTGTCAATGGATGAACATACTATAAAATGCAACCCAGAAACAAGGAGAAACAAAGAGCAAGTCAATAATATCAAGCCCATTGTACTGATAAAAACCCCCAAAGGAAAAATGACTAGGAACTCCCCAGCAGAGTCACCAATTCTGTTACAGAGAGAAATTCTTACGGCTTGGGTTACGACAACAGACAACTTTGACTCTAGAAATCAATCTTTCCCAATATGCAATAGAAATAAAATGTCTAACACTAAAGGATCAGACCTCCTACCTTATTCTGGACAGTTGAAGTAGATCCCCGTTGAGATTTCCAATATTCAGCTTGAATTGCTATAACAATTCCTCAACAACGTAAACAATACAAGCATACTATATATCATGGTGTTAGATCTATTCTAGCATATATAATCAATAATGTAAAAGCATTTGACATAATCCCATGGATAAAATATTCATTCAAATACACATCATTGGACAGGAAAAGATATTTCTATTAATATAAATCAGAGATTACAAGATACAACCTCTGACGGCACGTCTGCGAACCAGAGAAACTGAATCCCCCACTTGGGCCTCCACCACCTCAATCCTGCATCTCACGATAGCAAGCTCACTATCAAAAGGCAAGCTTGGGAAGAACACAACAGTGCTCCAAGGGACAAAGGGATGCAGACTCAAGTACAAATTTTGGCAACAATGGACTATAGTTTCTTTGTTCTCAATCTCTCTATATGCCTTCAATGTACCAAGGGGTTCCTTATATAGCTTCACAAGGGATAATGAAGGGTCGAATCCGAGCGATCTCAAGGAATATGGAAGGCTAGGAGTTGAATGAGTCAGATCCATGTCAAGGAAAACTACAAAAGGATTTGGATTATGCACACATCCCGATGTACGCGGTTATCGGGTAAAAAGCCGCGTATATCATTTTTCATATAGTTTTAGGGATGATCAAGGAAACATCAAAGGATAAAAGATGGTCCATGGGTTCTAAAGATTTTGCAGCGGGACAGGGGAAGGACATACAAAGTGTGATTCACCTAGAGTGGTGAAATCCGCTATAACCGCATGCAAAACATTGGAACAAGGACAAAAAGCATTCAGATCTGAGGTATGAGAGTGGTTTATGTTGAGGAAATTAACTATATAGGGAAAGGATATGATGCCGTGGTTTTTTATTCTATGCTTGTATCATGCAGGGTAGAGGAACAAGCGGTGTCCGCACTGGTTGCAGAATTCCTTGAAAATAAATTGGAACCATACTGGGGATAACTTAATCCAATCAGATCTGGGGTGGATCCAGTCACATTTGGAGAAGATCCAGTTAGATCTACAACTGTCGGTAACTTTATCACTTGTGGAACTTACATTTTCTTCATTAGCTCATTTCAGTGTATAAGGTGAGTGATCTAGCTTGTTACTTTTTCAATTTTCTCTTCTGGAAGTTGCTTTTACTTCTATCAATCCAGCTCATTCCAGTTTTGGTTCCTTATGGAGATCTTTAATTTTCTCCATTTACAGATCTACCAGCACACTTAGCCCGATATGACAGAGTGTCATTGTCCCATAGGTGCCTTTTACCTCTTTATAGTAAGTGCCTTCAGCGCCTTTTCTCATTTTACATAGAGCGTCACTAGTGATTTGTTGCAGTGGATGAAAAGTGCTGATCTTCTACCAACGCTCTGGTGTAGCCTTCTTCTGTGCACCGAGGTAGGTTCCCATACTTCCTGCAAACTTTATTTTTTGATGTTTTTATTTCTATGAAAATTTCCATTATTTTTTTCTTGAGTGCTTGAGTGTTGAGTCTAGTGGTTTTGAAATTTTAATTCTCACTTGTTGAGCATAGTTTCAAACATTTATTTTCTCTTTTACCAAAGGAGTCATTGTGAATAAGAATTATGTGAAATTACAGACTTGGTTTTTTATTTGTGTGGTCCATTCTTTGAAAGAGTTATTTTTAAAAAGGAAATATGTAGCCTCTCTTAAATAAGTTTACTTTGGTTTCTTAATGTTCTTTATGTTTCATAATTATATTTGAAAATACAAAAATAAACTAGCTATATTGTCTTGTTTATGCTTCGGAAAATTTTATTCTTTTCTTGCATGATTGATTTAGGCAAGTAGATATTTTTGGATGTGATTGAGAAAATTTTAATTTCAATAAACATTAGAGGCTCCTATTTATTTTCTTGATTCAGAGAATTAGAATTCTTATTGGTGAAAAGTTTGGTGTTTGAAGAATTCTTTGAAGAATTGCTTGTTAGGTATTGTAAATTGAGTTGTTGAAAGTAGAATTGAATTGGTGTGTTTTTGAAAGAAAAAGAAAGGTCTCTTCCCTATGCTAGATAGCTTTCATTGAAAGAAGAAGTTGCATCAAATATAGATTATAATTTGTATTTTAAAATACACCTCAAAAATATTTACTAACCATCAAGATAAAATAAACAGTAGCCTAGGCTAAAATTTATAGTAATTTGAGTGATAGGATAGAGACGTGTTCCAATGTCTTAAAACATAGGATCTATCGTTTCATGCTTGCACAACATCGCGAGGTCTGTGTGGTTCCTGCACTTACTGTTGGTATATAGAATGACCTTTCAAGTACCCTTGAGGTATATAGAAAGGTAATTCACGTACGGGATTGTATATTGGAGGGCCCCTTTCGAATGATTGTGCATTAGACAACACTAATACGGATTTGAGCTCCCACGTACCTTGTGTATATTAGGAGGCCCTTCTAGGATTTCTTAACCATCTAAGAAAATCCATTTTGCTATATTTTTGGAGAAATACACTGAGAACAACACTCGGGGAGCTACTACGCATGTGTCATCCAGGTAATCGGGTGTTCAGGAAAGGGTACGGTCCCAATCCTCCTTGTCGCGCTTCACTATTGGACCCTGTGGTATATCACGAGTTGTGACAACTTAATAATTCTAGTGAGGAGCTGGCTATCTTCAGTCCATCCTGTCATTTATGTTTTATTGTAGCCTTAGCTTGCATAGGTTTGTTTGTGTGTGTTTTCTTCTTTTTTGAAACCTAGAGTAGACAATCTCAGTCACCACCCTGGCTGACCAACTTGTGAGGATTTCTCATAGGTTGCAAGTTTTACCACCTGACTCTCCACCTAGTGTGGAAGGACATGAAGGTGAAACCATGGAATGACCAGCTTCTGTTGATTCTCATATAGAAAATACTTCAGCTACTGAAACTAGAGAATAATTATTAGTTTATGATAATACTTTACTCCAACTGCCTCTTGCAGCTGACATGGCCTTTAATTTTCCCATGGAAGGGAAAGCCGACTCATCGAACTAGACATTCAATCACCCAAACGATGAAAAAATAGAGGAAGAATACGGTCTAAATGCTCCTTTTTGGAGAAATTCCATAGGCCAATCCATTTTTGAATATGGAACTACTACAACTGAACCAGAGCCATATGTACTCACCCCTTTAAGACAACTCATTCAGAACAATGCATCAAATGAATGATTTTTTTGAGAATCTATTGATCATTTGTGCCAAAACGGTAGAAACATTGAGAAGGAGAAGTGTATCTCCTCTTCCTAACCTTTCAAGAACAACACCACTTGGCTATCATTCCATTTCATCACCTCGAGTAGCTCCTGTATCAATGTCACCGAACCAAAACTTGGTTACTCAAAATCCAGTTCAAACCTCCACTCCCACCCCAAGCAGTCAAAAATCCCCATCAGTTTCAACTCCTCCAATAGTTTCTACACCTGGGGGCATTCCCCAGCCTATGTTCCATCATCTACCAAAGGAACCATTTCTAGTATGGGAAATAATTTACTAAAGGGACCACTAGCAGTGAAAACCCCTTCTCCTAATACCATTATGGTTATACCTTCTTCTATACATGGAGGATATTTATGGGTCCAACCTGCCGTTACTCTGCTTTCTTGGGGATATACTTATCCCAAGAATCAACCACCTACAATTCATCAATATTATCAACCAACTCCGTCAGTGATAGTTTATCCTAGAATTCCTTACCATGGAAATGTTTTTGTCCCTTGGGGATAGCCGAATTGTTCTAATGTCCCATCTTGTAGAGGAGATTTCGTGAACACTGCTGGAGGGTATGGAGGTCCACCTAAGGCCCAGCACCTGGAGGACCCTCGAGAGGACCAATAGGACCTGTAAGTCCTAGAGGACCTGGAGAATATAGAGGACCTAGTGGACCTTCTGTAGGATGACCACCTAGAGGCCTACCACCTGGAGGGCCACCATCTGGAGGACTTCCACCTGGAGAACCACCATTTGGAGGACAACCACTTGGAGGACCACCACCTGGATGAACCACCTTATGGAGGACCACCATATGGAGGACCCCCACCTAGAGGACCCCCACCCCCACCTCCTCTTGGAGCCCCCTCCACCTTCTAGAGGACCACCCCCCAGAGGTCCACCTCCCTCGGGTGGCCCACCATCCGATGGACCTTCTAGTAACCAATAACCAAATCATCCAGCGATGGGGGCATCATCTATGCCTATTTATCAATATACCTATGGTCCTACTAGTCCGCAAATGCCATACCAGTATTACCAATATCCTCAACCCAATCAGGAATTTCCTTTTTGGCTACATTAGATATTCTATATTTGTCTAGATTGATTAACGATCCTATACATCATGATCCCTCATGTTTAGCCATTCCAATAAAGTTACCTTCAGATATACCAAAATTCAATGACAAACCCGGTGAAGACCCTAAAAACCATGTGATGACTTTTCATCTATGGTACTCATCAAATTCTCTAATGGACAGTTCAATACATATACGGTTATTCCAGAGAACCCTCATAGGCGTTACTACAAAGTGGTATATACAGCTACCACAACACTCTTTTTTGGATTTTAATGATTTAGTAACGGTATTTTTAACTCATTTTTAGTTACCAATCCGGTATGAGACGGGTACAAACCTGTTAACCTTGCTTCAAAAAAGTACCTCAACCCACATCTCCGATCATATACATGAATGGAGATGAATACGTAGGCTAATTAAGGATCCTATTCTTGATCATCTACTTGTGGACTGGTTCACAAAATCTTTACTTTCCCCCATTGCTATAGATGCTGCCATGGGAGGCATTGTTACTAAGGAGAAAGCTATTAGTCGCTCTCAGTACCTAGAATTGGTTTATTCCCAGTTAGGTACTCTGTATGATTTAATTCCGCATGCTCCTCGTCCCCCATCGGATTCGTCAAGACCCGCAACTGAACCGCCTACATATGGAATTATCGGTTCAATTCAAACTCAAACAAAGGCAAAATCTTCTAAGAAGAAAAATCAACCCGCTGCACCAGTAATCCAACCAACACCAACCCCCAAAACTGCACCTCCTCCTGTTTCTTTCGCCGAATTAAATTTGGTTCAATCCGCTGAATCTTCAGGTGGAAAAAAGAAAGGTAAAAACAAATAAAAAATATGACAATCAACAGGAAGGTGATAGACCAAAACATCCTGATGTCGATTCTAAAATAATAGAAAGGTAAAGTACCCTTGCCTAATTTTTGGAGGTGATAATTTCACCAAATAATGTCCTCATCGAAAGGAATTTAATAAATTTCTGAAAATTTCACCCACCCCAACAGTTCTTACAAACCCTTTCCCCACCCAACACCAACTAATTGATCATCAATCTTTGCATGGGACTTCTTCATCCATTGATGAAGAAAAAATGATTTCAAGTGCGACGATTAATGTGGATACAAGAACACATAATTATGAACCCCCTTCGGAGAAGAAAAGTGATGAGGTTCCATCTGATAAACTTTCAGCTTCCACCCCTCCAAGTAATGGTCTTCAAATCAATAAACCTATGTCTGATACAATTTTTCACCCACCCAAGAGTACACTTTGTAAGGCCATTACTAATCCTAATGTACATGCTTCCCAATACTATAACATTGTATAATATTTGGCCCAGGAACCCTGCACTATGTTGGCCCTAGAGGTACTCCAAACTTGTCCCACACATCGAAAATTTTTTCTAACAACACTTGGAGCTATGGATCCTGAGAATAGTAACATCATTGCTTTCAAACTGGATGAATTTAAAACTAGGCTCTCACATCAGTAGGATTTACAGTTTTCCACCAAGGTTACTGGAAAGAATATCCATCATACCGTATTAGATGAGGCAGCCTCTACTTCGCTCATGTCTCTGTCGTGTTGGAGAGCCATCGGTTCTCCTGAAATTAATCGTTCACCTACTACACTAAAGTCCTTTTATGGTCGCCGATTTCAACCATATGGATTACTCCCTGCTCTCTAGATTGAACTAAGGAGGGAATAAATTTCCATTCATGTTGAATTTGTTCATTCTCCTTTGGACTACAACCTAATCCTAGGTTGTAACTAGTTTTATGCTATGCAAGCTGCAAAATCACCCGTTTTTCGGATTGTCCATTTCCCATTCCAAGGAATGATTTTTATGATAGATCAGTTAGATTTCATTACACCTAATGCTATTACGAATGATGCAAATAATGTTCCACTTCTAACTAACCCACAGTATCACAACATTGGAGTAGGAATTCTTGAAGACTCTTCACTCATGGGAGTCTTCCCATTGTCAAATCCTCCTCCTGCTTCACAGACCACATCTATAAATATGATTTCTACCTCTATCATAGACAAAGGAAAATCTATTTTTCAATCAGCACCACTTAGTCCTTTTGAGGAAGTATACATTTCCATTCAATCCACTAGTGACCCCACTATCAACGATCATGTGTTGGTGGCCACCGATCCGTATCACCTACCATATTGGCTAGAGAACCCCCCCATCTTTATATTATATTTTGCATACACTTCCCTTTGATGAATCCATCATGGAAGCTATGTCCCTAGAAGAGATGCCTTGGAAATATCATCACCATAGATATTATTTCCTTCCCCTTTTCCATGTGGTAGAAGAGAAATTCGCGTCCATGGTTTCGTTTGATATAGTCAGGAAACCTCAGTACCCAACCGTCATTTGGGGTTTTGAATCTGAGGGTAATTTATGTAATATTACTAAAACTATTCTGATGGATATATCAGTGAGACCTGGTCTTTCAGATATTATTCAAATAGGCCATAATTATTCGCCTTTAGAGGTCGAGTCATATACGACCTTATTAAAGGAATTTAGAGATGTATTTTCTTGGACTTATGAATAAATGCCAAAGATTGATCCATCAATTATCATTTAGGATATTAAAACCTAACCTGGTGCCAAGATAGTTCACCAAAAAATACACCAGGTACATCTGAGAAAAGTAGCAACCATTAAGGAGGAAGTTGAAAAATTTCTTAGGGCTCGTTTCATTTACCCCATGCCCTTGACTTAATGGGTATGCAATATAGTTCCTGTGAACAAAAAGTAGGGTACTATTAGGGTTTGTATAGATCTTATAATTTGAATCAGGCTTGTCCAAAAGATAATTTTTCTACACCCTACATTGATTAAATTATCGATAACTGTGTTGAAAGTGTCATATTTTCATTCATGGATGGATTATCTATTAAAATTGTTGTGCCATTTAGATCATCAAGCAATGAGTCCAATATTATTGATGCAATAAAAGGAGAATGAAGATACACACTGAAAAAATAAAACCACATAGGAAACAGATGAGTATAGCTCAGATAATTTCATTATCATTATCCTTAATTAGATCCGGTGTTACAATAGTTTACATAGGAAGAATTAAAATCCATTAGGAAATAATTTGAATCTACCAACTAGATGTGATTGTGCCTAACTGACTATTTAACTCCTGATGTCTCAATCAATGTCGGAGTCCAAATAGTTAACTTCATATGTCTAAACAACTCACACAATCAGTAATAAACAGTGAACTCAGTCTAACTGAAGTGGTAGCTGAGCAAAGGGGCCTAATCCACATGCAACCATCCATAACTAGCACTAACTAAACTTATTGCAATCTAACTGAAAGTAACTCAAATTTAACTAAGTTTAACTAGTTCCAACTCCAACTAACTGAAGGAGGTTGGTGTCGGGACTCATAGTGGCTCCTAAAATGTAAGTATTGGCCTAGGAGGCGCCCAATCTGATGCATGCAAGTGCAATTAGTGGAAGATAACCTCTAGTAGTGTTCCACACACTCTAGTAACTGGTATATGTGGCTTCATTAGGCCAAGTGGACTCAATGGTACTAATGGGCATAATTAATTAATTAAAACCCCTAAGTTAGGCTAAATTAATAATATAGACAGTTAGATCAAGGGAGGATTAATAATCCTAACACCCCCCTGAATCCCAACTTGGATAACTATGGGACCTGGAAATAAGGACATAATTCACCCAAAATACAATCTAAAATACATAATTCTTCTTAATACAACCGATGAAACAGGGGAAAACTCATGGGAAAACCGCCCCCTCAAAATAATCAGAGATAGGAACTGAGAATCAAGCCTTAATGCCTAAAAGAGACCTAAGAAAGACAAATATCTTTTTCTGTAAAATACTTGGTGAAAATATTTGTAATCTGATCCTCTGTAGTGTGGAAATTGAACCCAGGTGTTAGAACAATTACACTCACAACAATTGCCAATTACACATGCAAATTACTCACAAAAGGAGACTGGATATGGAGCAGAACACTAATCTATATTGAATAAGTGTGCAATAGCCAACCCTGTGAATTCATAGGCTGCCACAATAAATAATTACATGAGAGATTCAAATGCATAAGGATTCCATTTGAATTTAGTCAAAAGCAGGCTTACTAAATCTAAGCAAATCCCCCATAGGTGCATAAATCAGTTTCCAAAACTGTCTAGGAGCTCACGATTTGGAAAAATCAATTAGGAAATATAATAGGTGATGGAAGGACAACTCATACATCCTTTTCATAGGAGAAAAGAGTGGAGGATGATGGGGACAAAAAACAAGTTAACTTTACCTAGTCAAACTTTCCCAATTGCCTTAAAACTCAGAAAAAGCAGGCAATAAAGCAGAAAAAGAAGACATGCACTAGGGAGGGAAAGAATAAAGAAGATTTGATTCCAATAGGTTTCCCAAGTGCTCCATGACTCAAATTTATCAATTTTGACCACTATGGATGTGTGGAGGACAACTTGCATAAGGTGGAATATGGAAACTAGGCAAATAAGACAAAAATTGGATTAATTAATGTCTAAGGTAGCTAACTATGGGTTGATTATTCTAACACCCCCCCTTAAGCCTGAATTATGAGTAAAATATCAGAAAATTATAGGGCCTAGAAACAAGGCTTAGTCACCCTTTACATACTGCGTGTCCATTTAACCAAGGAATATCGGGAAAAATCCTCCCTTAAACATGGACAGTAAAAAAAAATTTGGAAATCTTGTCATCACTCATGCTTCATAGCATGATCAACAATCCCCAGTAGTGATTTGAGATTTCTGAATGTCTTCTCACAAAAAACTTTGGTGAAGATATCTGCTACTTGTTCTGAAGATGAAGAGAAGAGTAGGTGAATGGTGCCATCATGCACAAGCTGTCTGATGTAGTGCATATGGATCTCAATGTGTTTGGTTCTTTGCTTCTGAACTGAATCATTGCAGATTCGAATGGTACTCTGATTATCACAGTAGATAGTATTTGAGTATTATGATTCGAAGCCACACTCTCCAAGTAACCCCTGCAACCATAAACATTGAGTTGCTGCATTTACAACTCCTCTGTACTCTGCTTCTGTAGATGAGAGTGCAATGGAACTCTGTTTCTTGCTTGACCAGCTGATTGGCCCTTCTATAAGCATGAACACATATCCTAATGTTGAATTTTGATCTATGTTGTCACCTGCCCAATCACTGCCAGTAAACCCAATCAAATCAAGATCAGATTTAGCTTTGTAGAAGATCCCATGAGTCCTTGTTCCCTGAACAAAGTTAAGGATCCTTTTGGCCGCTCTCCAATGGATCTCATGAGGATGATCCATGTATATTGAATCCACACTTAATACATAAGAAATATCAGGTCTAGTATGTGTAAGATACAACAAACATCCAATCAATTGCATAGACAGTGTATTGTTTACCATAGGTGAAGAATCAGCTTCTTCAAGCTTAACTCCTGAAAGGAAAGGAGTCTTACTTGTCTTGCAATCCTTCATACTGAATTTTTTCAGAAAATCCAAGGCATGCTTGGACTGATGTACTTTGATTCATTCTTTGGTTTGAGCAATCTCGAGCCCCAAGAATTGGCTCAATAAGCCCAAATCTTTCATTGAGAAGGCATGGTTCATTGCATCCTTCAAGGAGGCAATTTCATCCTTTGAGCTTCCTGTAATGAGAAGTTCATCAACATATAAAACACTGATCATTAATGAACCATGAATCATATTCAAATAGACATTTGGATCTGACTTGCATCGAACAAAATTCAATGATAGCAGAAAGCTATCAATCTTGGCATACCAAGCCCATACAATGACTTCTTTAGCCTACACACAAGAGATGGGTTAGTAGAAAATCCTTGAGGCTGCTACATGTAAATATATTCAGTGGTATCTCCATTCAGGAAAGCACACTTCACATCCATGTGGTGTACCTCCCATTGCTTTGAAGCTGCAAAGGCTAAGGCTAGCTTGATGGAGTCCATCTTTACCACTGGTGCAAAGGTCTCATTATAGTCTATGCCATGTACCTGTGAGTAGCCCTTGGCTACCAATATGGCCTTGTACTTCATAGGTGAACCATCAGCAGAAAATTTGGTTTTGTACACCCACTTACACTGAACTAGCTTCCTCCCTGGGGGAAGATCAACCAACTCCCAAGTGTTGCTCTTTTGGAGTGAGTTGAACTCTTATTCCATTGATGTTTACCATATTGGATCATTTTCTGCATTTTCATATGTCTGTGGGTCTGATTCAACCATCATATAGCATTTCTCTGCAAACATAGGATCTTTCATGCATAGAGCACTCTCAAACTGAGATCTAGTCCTCCTAGGATCATTACGATTTCTAGCTAGTTCTCCAGTTGCATGAATGGTCTTGGCTGCCCATTTTGGTCTTGTAGGATTATTAGGATCTGAAATAAAATCATCATTATCATCAATATCAGAATCATCATGTTCAACTATCTCTTAACTTACATTCAGAGGATCTGGTAGTGAAGAGGATTCTCCAACTTCCACTGCTGCTAGGGACTCTTCTTGAAACTGAACACACCTTTCAATGAAGGCTTTGTTTGTGCTCAAATTGATTAGATTGTACCCTTTTGAATCTTTAGAGTACCCAACAATTAGACACTCTTGGATTTGGGGCTGCAAAGCCTTCCTCTTTTCTGTTGGAATTCTAGCCCAAGCCCTTGAGCCAAAAATCCTGAAATGGATCACATCTGGTTTGTGCCCACTCCATGCTTCAAAAGGAGTCATACCATAAAGTTGTTTATGAGGCACCCTATTCTAGATATAGGCTGCACAGTCTATAGCTTCGGCCCAAAATTTTGGTGGAAAATTCTTAGCCTCCATCATGCATGTTGCCATCTCTTTCAGTGATCTGTTCTTCCTCTCAGCAACACCATTCTGTTATGGTGTGTAAGGGATAGAATGTTGCATCTGAATACTTGAATCTGCACAATATTGAATGAACTCAGACTTGACAACTCACCACCATTGTTAGATCTGAGGACCTTGAGTTTCCTCCCAGACTGGTTTTCAACCAAAGCCTTAAATACTTTGAAGAGGCCAAAAACTTCAGACTTGTGTTTCAGGAAGTAAACCCAGCAATACCTGGAAAATTCATCTATGAATGTCAATGTATATTTATCCTGAATCATTGAAATATGAGGAAATGGGCCAGCAACATCACTGTGGATCAAGTTAAGAGGTGCATAGGTTCTCTCATGACTAGCTCTCTCAAATTTATGCTCTGGGTGTTTTCCTAGGATGCAACCTTGACAGACTCCTTTGGAAAACTTAATATTTGGTAACCCTATGACCATTTATTTTTCACTAAGATCAGAAAGATACTTGTAATTTAGGTGGCCAAATATTTCATGCCAAATCTTGCTTGCCTCATTAGCATGAATCAGAAGAGCAGAGGGGTTTGAGTAGGGTAGGAAGTGTGAGAACATGTATACCTTTGAAGTGTGATTTGAAACTCCTTTTGCAATGACTTTACCACTTGAGATATCTGTGTTCTCAAATTCATCAGGGGAGAATATGACCTTCTTTAGAGAACCTTTGTGGGTCATCTGATACACTGATAAGAGGTTAGAGGAAAGACCTGGAACATACAATACATTGCTGAACTTACCATGGTCAAGATCAATCCTCCCTTTGCCCAAACTTTCAGTGAGAGAGTCATCTCCCAGTACTATTGGTGGACCTTTCGACATGTCAAGTGAGATGAATGCCTCCTTGGTTGAAACCATATGTCTTGAAGCTCTAGAATCAATGATGAAACTAGGTGAGCTTGATGTGCCAACAACCAATGCATGAACTCTCTCTCTATCTTCTAAATTTGATCCTCCTTCCCTCTTCTTTGAGCTGTTTGGAACAGAGATGCCATTCTTCTCTAGGAGTTGGGTTAGCATGTCTATTTGATTCTTCATGCAAGAGCTTTCAGAATGATTTCCCTTACTGTAGTATGCGCACTTGCTCATTTCTCCTTTGTTCTTCTTCTTCTAAGGGTTCTTCTTGGAACCTTGAGGCTCCTCTGGAGACTTGTTCTTGTCTCTCTTTTGCTCAGGTGGATTTTTAGCTTTCTTCTTGCTTTTTGAATCCACCCT